>JAOVYX010022270.1:0-14807 GCA_035668315.1 Drosera spatulata | reverse complement strand
GTTTTTATCACTTTTTATTCGTTTTTGTGCGTTTTGAAGTGATTGGAGTTGTTCTTATGGTGTTTTTAGCCCTTTCAAGTGTTTTAGAGTATTTTAACCTCATTTGAAAGCTCTTTTGATAGATTCTTGCGTTTTCAAGTTATTTGAGGACATTTCATGGTGTTCATGGCCTTTTCATTTGTTTTGGAGTTTTTAGAAATCATTTCAAGGCATTTTTTATTATTTCTTACATTATTCGAAGTTATTTTAGGCTGTTTTCGTTGTTTCTTGTGTTTTCAAGTTATTTGAGGTTGTTTTGTGGTGTTTTTAGCCCTTTAATTTGTTTTTGAGTGTTTCATGCTTATTCCAAGGCTCTTTTCGCTGTTTCTTGATTTTTTATGTTATTTGGGATTGTTTTATGGTGTTTTTACCACTTTTCATTCGTTTTTGTCCGTTTTGAAGTGAATGGAGTTGTTCTTGTGGTGTTTTTAGCCTTTTCAAGATATTTGCGTTGTTTTTTTTTAGCCTTTCCAAGTGTTTTTGAGTGTTTTAAGCTCATTTCAATGCTCTTTTCACCATTTTCAAGTTATTTCAGGTTGTTTTATGGTTTTTTTAGCTTTTTCATGTGTTTTTGAGTGTTTTAAGGTAATTTAAAGGTTGTTTTTATTGTTTCTTTTGTTTTCAAGTAATTTGAGGTTGTTTTGTTGTGTTTTTTGCCCTTGAATGTGTTTTTGAGTGTTTTGAGCTCATTTCAACGCTCTTTTCGTTGTTTCTTGAGTTTTTGAAGTTGTTTGAGATTGTTTTATGGTGTTTTTACCACTTTTCATTCGTTGTTGTCCGTTTTGAAGTGAATGGAGTAGTTCTTATGGTGTTTTTATCTTTTTCAAAATATTTGAGTTGTTTTTATGGTGCTTTTAGCCTTTTGATTGTTTTTGAGTATTTTAAACCCATTTTACCGGTCTTTTCATAGTTTCTTGTGTTTTAGCGTTTTCATGTGTTTTTGATTGTTTAAAGCTCATTTCAATGCTCTTTCCACAATTTTCAAGTTATTTGAGGTTGTTATATGGTGTTTTTTGCCTTTACATGAGTGTTTTAAGGTCATTTAAAGGCTATTTTCATTGTTTCTTGTGTTTTCAAGTTATTTGAGGTTCATTTGTGGTGTTATTAGCTGTTTCATGTGTTTTTGAGTGTTTTAAGCTCATTTCAAGGATCTTTATGTTGTTTCTTGAGAATTCAAGTTACTTGAGGTTGTTATATTATGTGTTTTCCACTTTTAAATCGTTTTTGTGCGTTTTGAAGTGAATGGAGTTGTTCTTATGGTTTTTTTTTTACCCTTTTCAAGTTATTTGAGTTGTTTTTATGGCGTTTTTAGTCTTTCCAAGAGTTTTTGAGTGTTTTAAGCTCATTCCAATGCTCTTTTCACAATTTTCAAGTTATTTGAGATTGTTTTATAGTGTTTTTGGCATTTTCATGTGTTTTTGACTGTTTTCGTTGTGTCTTGTGTTTTCAAATTATTTGAGGTTGTTTTGTGGTGTTTTTAGCCCTTTCATATGTTTTTTGGTGTTTTGAGGACATTTCAAGGCTCTTTTCGTTGTTTCTTGAGTTTTCAAGTTATTTGAAGTTATTTTATGGTGGTTTTACCACTTTTCATTCGTTTTTGTGCGTTTTGAAGTGATTGGAGTTGTTCTTATGGTGGTTTTAGCCTTTTCAAGTGTTTTAGAGTGTTTTGAGCTCATTTGAAGGCTCTTTTGATATATTCTTGCATTTTCAAGTTACTTGAGGATATTTCCTTGTGTTTTTGGCCTTTTCATGTGTTTTAAAGTTTTTCAAGGTCATTTAAAAGCTCTTTTCGTTGTTTCTTACATTTTTAAGTTATTTGAGTGTGGTTTGTGGTGTTTTTAGCCTTTTCATGTGGTTGTGAGTGTTTTGAGGTAATTTCCAGGCTCTTTTCCTTGTTTCTTGAGTTTTCAAGTTATTTGAGGATATTTAATGGTGTTTTTTGCCTCTTCATTGTTTTCAAGTTTTTTAAAGTCAATTCAAGGCTCTTTTCATTATTTCTTGCATTTTCAAGATATTTGAAGATGTTTGTGGTGTTTTAACCCTTTCATGTGGTTTGGAGTCTTTTAAGGTCATTTCAAGTTTGTTTTGACAGATTACTGCGTTTTCAACTTAGTTGATGTTCATTTAGGGTTCTTTTCATACTTTTTTTCATAGTTTCTTGCATTTTCAAGTTATTTGAGGTTATTTTGTTGTTTTTTTACCCTTTTCATGTGGTTCTAAGTGTTTTAAGCTCATTGCAAGGCTATTTTAGTAGTTTCTTGCATTTTCAAGTGATTGGAGGTTTTTTTGTGGGGCTTTTAGCCTTTTCATGAGGTTTTGAGTGATTTAAGGTCATCTCAAGGCTCTTTTGATAGATTCTTGGATCTTCAAGTTATTTGAGGCTGTTTTATAGTGTTTTTGAAAAGAACAACCTCAAACCCATTCACTTCAAAACGCACAAAAACGAATGAAAAATAGTAAAAACACCATAAAACAAGCTCAAATAAGTTGAAAGCTCAAGAAACAACGAAAAGAGCCTTGAAATAAGCGCAAAACACTCAAAACCACATGAAAGGGCTAAAAACACCACAAACTGACCTCAAAGAACTTGAAAACACAAGAAACAACGAAAATTGCCTTTAAATGAGCTGAAAACACTAAAAAAACACTTGAAAAGGTTAAAAACACCGTAAAAACAACTCAAATAACTTGAAAACACAAGAAACTCTGAAAGAACCTTAAAATGAGCTTGAAACACTCAAAAACACATCAAAAGGCTAAAAAAGCCATATAAATAACTCAAATCTCTTCAAAATACACAAAAACCAATGAAAAGTGGTAAAAACAATATAAAACAGCCTTAAATAACTTGAAAATACGGGAATCTATCAAAACAGCCTTGCAATGACCATAAATCACTCAAAACCATATGAAAAGGCTAAAAGCACCACGAAACAACCTCAAATCACTTGAAAATGCAGGAAACTACGAAATGAGCTTAAAAAACTCAAAACCACATGAAAAGAGTAGAAACGCAACAAAACAACCTCAAATAACTTGAAAATGCATGAAACAATGAAAAAAGCCTTGAAATGACTTTAAGACACTCAAAAACACCTGTAAAGGATTAAACACCAGATAAACAACAAAAATCTCTTCCACAAACACAAAACGTTTGAAAAGTACTAAAAGCACTCTAAAAGAATATCAACTAAATTGAAAACGCAAGAATCTATCAAAACAAACTTGAAATGACCTTACAAAATTCAAAACCACATGAAAGTGCTAAAAACACCACAAAACATCCATAAATAACATGAAAATGCAAGAAACAACGAAAATAGCCTTGAAATGACTTCAAAAAACTCCAAAACACATGAAAAGGCCAAAAACACCATGAAATATTCTCAAATAACTTGAAAATGAAAGAATCTATCAAAAGAGCCTTCAATTGAGCTTAAGACACTCTAAACACTTGAGATGACCATAAAACACTCAAAACCACATGAACGGGCTAAAAACACCACAAAACATCCTCAAATAACTTGAATGTGCAAGAAACAACAAAAAGAGCCTTGAAATGACTTTAAAAAACTCCAAAACACATGAAAAGGCAAAAAACACCATGAAACAACCTCAAATAACTTTGAAACGCAAGAATCTTTCAAAAGATCTACCCAATGAGCATAAAACACCCGAAAACACTAGAAAAGGCTAAAAACACCATGAAATAACCTCAAATAACTTGAAAACGCAAGAATCTATCAGAAGAGCCTTCAAATGTGCTTAAAACACTCTAAAACACTTGAAAAGGCTAAAAACACGATAAGAACAACTCCATTCACTTCAAAACGCACAAAAACGCATGAAAAGTGATAAAAACACCATAAAACAACCTCAAATAACTTGAAAACTCAGGAAACAACGAAAAGAGCCAGGAAATGGTTCAAAACAGAAAGAAAAACATGAAAGTGCTAAAAACACCACAAAACAACCTCAAATAACTTCAGAAAAGAAGAAATAAGGAAAACAGCTTTTAATTGACCTTAAAATACTCAAAAACACATGAAAAGGCTGAAAATGCCATAATACAACCTAAAACAACTTGAAAATTATGAAAAGGACATTGCAATGAGCTTAAAACGCTCAAAAACATTTGAAAAGGCTAAAAACACAACAAAAACCAACTCAAATAACTTGAAAACACAAGAAACTATGAAAAGAGCATTAAAATGAGCTTAAAACACTTGAAAAGGCTAAAAACACCATAAGAACACCTCAAATAACTTGAAAAGGCTAAAAACACCATAAGAACAACTCCATTCACTTCAAACGCACAAAAACGAATGAAAAGTAGAAAGAACGCCAAAAAACAACCTCAAATAACTTGAAAACTCAAAAAACAACGAAAAAAGCCTTGAAATGAGCTCAAAACACTCAAAAACACATGAAAGGGATAAAAACACCACAAAATAACCTGAAATAACTTGAAAACACAAGAAACAACAAAAACAGCCTGTACATGACCTTAAAACACTCACAAACACACGAAAAGTCTAAGAAAAACCATAAAACAACCTCAAATAACTTCAAAACTCGAGAAACAACAAAAAGAGCGTTGAAATGAGCTCAAAACACTCAAAAACACGTGAAAGGGATAAAAACACCACAAAACAACCTCAAATAGCTAGAAAACATAAGAAACAACGAAAATAGCCTTTAAATGACCTTAAAACACTCAAAAACGCAAAGAAAGGATAAAACGACCATAAAACAACCTCAAATAACTTGAAAATTGTGGAAGGAGCATTGAAATCAGCTGTAAACAATCAAAAGCACTTGAAAAGGCTAAACACACCATAAAAACAACTCAAATAACTTGAAAACACAAGAAAATATGAAAAGACCCTTAAAATGAGTTTGAAATACTCAAAAACAATCAAAAGGCTAAAAATACCATAAAAAGAACTCAAATATCTTGAAAAGGCCAAAAACACCGATAGAACAACACCATTCACTTCAAAACGGACAACAACGAATAAAAAGTGATAAAAACACCATAAAACAATTTCAAATAACTTCGAAACTAAACAAACAACGAAAAGAGAGTTGAAATGAGCTCAAAACACTCAAAAAAGCATGAAAGGGCTAAAAACACCCCAAAACAACCTCAAATAACTTGAAAACAAAAGAAACAATGAAAACAACCTTTAAATAACCTTAAAACACTCAAAAACACATGAAAAGGCTAAAAACACCATAAAACAACCTCAAATAACTTGAAAATGGTGAAAAGAGCATTGAAATGAGCTTAAAATGCTCAAAAACGCTTGAAAAGGCTAAAAACACCACACAAAAAAAAAAAACGCGAATATCTTGAAAAGGCTTAAAACACCATAAGAACATCTCCATTCACTTCAAAATGGACAAAAACGAATGAAAAGTGGTAAAAACACCATAAAACAATCTCAAATAACATGGAAAATCAAGAAACAACGAAAAGAGCCTTGGAATAAGCTCAAAACACTCAAAAACACATTAAAAGGCTAAAAAAACCACAACACAACCTCAAATAACTTGAAAACCAGAAAGAATGAAAAAAGCCTAAAAGAACTTCGAATAATGTAAGAAATATCGAAAAGAGCCTTGAAATGACTTTATAAAACTCCAAAAAATATGAAAAGGCCAAGAACACCATGAAATGTCCTGAAATAATTTAAAAACGTAAGATTCTATCAAAAGAGCCTTCAAATGAGCTGAAAATATTCTAAAACACTTGAAAAGGCTAAAAACACCATAGGAACAGCTCCAATCACTTCAAAACCCACAAAAACTAATGAAAAGTGGTAAAAACAACATAAAACAACCTCAAATAAATTGAAAACTCAAGAAACAACGAAAAGAGCCTTGAAATGTCCTCAAAACACTCAAAAACACATGACAGGGCTAAAACACCACAAAACAACCTCAAATAACTTGAAAACACAAGAAACAACGAAAACAGTCCAAAAGAAATAAAAAGGCTAAAAGCACTATAAAACAACCTCAAATAACTTGAAAATTGTGAAAAGAGCATTGGAATGAGCTTAAAAGACTGAAAATCATTTGAAAAAGCTAAAAACATCATAAAACAACTCAAATAACTTTAAAAGAATAAAAACACCATAAGAACAACTCCATTCACTCCAAAACGAACAAAAACGAATGAAAAGTGGAAAAAACACCATAAAACAACCTCAAATAACTTAAATTCTCAAGATAACAACGAAAAGATCCTTGAAATGAGCCAAAAACACTCAAAAACACATAAAACGGCTAAAAACACCACAAAACAACCTCAAATAACGTGAAAACACAAGAAACAATGAAAGCAGCCTTTAAATGACTTTAAAACACTCAAAAACACATGCAAAGGCTAAAAACACCATAAAACAATCTCAAATAACTTGAAAATTATGGAAAGACCATTTAAATGAACTGAAAACACTCAAAAACACTTGAAAAGGGTAAAAACACCTAAAAAACAACTCAAATAACTTGAAACCCAAGAAACTATGAAAAGACCCTTAAAATGAGCTTAAAACACATTAAAAAAATTTGAAAAGGTTAAAAACACCATAAGAACAACTCCATTCACTTCAATACGGACAAAAACAAATGTAAAGTGGTTAATACACCATAAAAATATCTCAAACAACTCAAAACTCAAGAAACAATGAAAAGAGCGTTGAAATGAAGTCAAAACACTCAAAAACAAATGAAAGGGAAAAAAACACCGCAAGACAACCTCAAATAACTTGAAAACACAAGAAACAATGAAAAAAACCTTTAAATGTCCTTAAAACACTCAAAAACACAAGAAAAGGCTAAAAACACCATAAAAACAACTCAAATAACTTGAAAACACAAGAAACTATGACAAGACCGTTGAAATGAGCTTAAAACACTCTAAAACACATGAAAAGGCTAAAACCACCATAAGAACAACTTCAATCATTTCAAAACGCACAAAAACGAATGAAAAGTGGTAAAAAAGACCCACACAACAACCTCAAATAATTTGAAAACTCAAGAAACAACCTCAAAACACTCGAAAATACATGACAGGGCTAAAAACACCACAAAACAACCTCAAATAACTTGAAAACACAAGAAACAATGAAAACAGTCACAAACAATTAAAAAGGCGAAAAACACTATAAAACAACCTCAAATAACTTGAAAATTGTGAAAAGAGCATTGGAATGAGCTTAAAAAACTCAAAATCATTTGAAAAGGCTAAAAACACCATAAAAACAACTCAAATAACTTGAAAAGGATAAAAACACCATAAGAACAACTCCATTCACTTCAAAAAGAACAAAAACGAATGAAATGTGTCAAAAACACCATAAAACAACCTCAAATAACTTAAATTCTCAAGATAACAACGAAAAGATCCTTGAAATGAGCCGAAAACACTCAATAACACATAAAACGGCTAAAAACATCACAAAACAACCTCAAATAATTAGAAAACACAAGAAAAAACGAAAACAACCTTTAAATGACTTTAAAACACTCAAAAACACATGCAAAGGCTAAAACCACCATAAAACAATAACAAATAACTTGAAAATTGTGGAAAAAGCATTGCAATTAGCTGAAAACACTCAAAAAAACTTGAAAAAGCTAAAAACACCATAAAAACAACTCAAATAATTTGAAAACAGAAGAAACTATGAAAAGCCCTTAAAATGAGCTTAAAACACATTAAAACAATTGAAAAGGCTAAAAACACCATAAGAACAACTCCATTGACTTCAAAACGGACAAAAACAAATGTAAAGTGGTTAATACACCATAAAACAATCTCAAACAACTTCAAAACTCAAGAAACAACAAAAAGAGCATTGAAATGAACTCAAAAGACTCAAAAACAAATGAAAGGGAAAAAAACACCACAAAACAACCTCAAATAACTTGAAAACACAAGAGAACAACGAAAATAGCCTTTAAATGACCTTAGAACACTCAAAAACACATAAAAAGGCTAAAAACACCATAAAACAACCTCAAATAACTTGAATATTGTGGAAAGAGCATTGAAATGAGCTGTAAACAATCAAAAACACATGAAAAGGCTAAAAGCACCATAAAAACAACTCAAATAACTTGAAAACACAAGAAACTATGAAAAGACCCTTAAAATGAGTTTAAAATACTCAAAAACAATCAAAAGGCTAAAAACACCATAAAAACGACTCAAATATCTTGAAAAGGCTAAAAACACCATAAAAACAACTCCATTCACTTCAAAACGGACAACAACGAATGAAAAGTAGTAAAAACACCATAAAACAAATAAAAAGGCTAAAAACACTATAAAACAACCTCAAATAATTTCAAAACACTCAGAAACACATGAAACGGCTAAAAACACCACAAAACAACCTCAAATAACTTGAAAACACAAGAAACCACTAAAATAGCCTTTAAATGACCTGAAAACACTCAAAAACACATGAAAAGACGAAAAACACCATAAAATAACCTCAAATAACTTTAACATTGTGAAAACACTCAAAAACAACCTTTAAATCAGCTTAAAACACTAAAAAACACTTGATAAATCTAAAACCACCATAAAAACAACTCAAATAACTTGAAAACACAAGAAACTATGAAAAGACCCTTGAAATGAGCTTAAAACACTCAGAAACACATCAAAAGCCTAACAACACCATAAAAACAACTCAAATCTCTTTACAATGCACAAAAACGAATGAAAAGTGGTAAAAACACTATAAAACAGCCTCAAATAAGTTGAAAATCAAAGAATCTATCTAAAGAGCCTTGAAATAACCTTAAATCACTCAAAACCATATGAAAAGGCTAAAAGTACCACAAAACAATCTCAAATAACTTGAAAATACAAGAAACTACGAAAAGAGCCTTGAAATGAGAGTAAAATACTCAAAACCACATGAAAAGGGTAAAAAAAAAAAAAAACAAAACCACCTCAAATAACTTGAAAATGCAAGAAACTATGAGAAAAGTCTTGAAATGACTTTAAAACACTCTAAAACACATGTAAAAGATTAAAACACCATAAAAACAACTCAAATCTCTTCAACATACACAAAGACATATGAAAACTAGTAAATGCACCCTAAAAGAACATCAACTAAATTGAAAACGCAAGATTCTATCAAAACAAACTTGAAATGAACTTAAAACACTCAAAACCACATGAAAGGGTCTAAAACACCACAAAATATACTCAAATAACTTGAAAACTCAAGAACTAATGAAAAGAGCCCTGAAATGACTTTAAAAAACTCCGAAACACATGAAAAGACAAAAAGCACAATGGAATATCCTCAAATAACTTTAAAACCCAAGAATCCATCAAAACAGCCTTCAAATGAGCTTAAAACACTCTAAAACACATGAAAAGGCTAAAAACACCATAGGAACAACTCCAATCACTTCAAAACGCACAAAAAACGAATGAAAGGTGGTAAAAACACCATAAAATAAACTCAAATAACTTGAGTACTCAAGAAACAAAGAAAAGAGCATTGAAACGAGCGCAAAACACTCAAAAACACATGAAAGGCGAAAAACACCACAAAACAACGTCAAATAGCTTGAAAAATGAAGAAACAACAAAAACAGCCTTTAAATGACCTTAAAACACTCAAAAACACATGAAAAGACTAAAAACACCATAAAACAACCTCAAATAACAGGAAAATTGTTAACAGAGCATTGAAATGAGAGTAAAACATTCAAAAACACTTGAAAAGGCTAAAAACACCACAAGAACAACTCCATTCACTTCAAAATGCACACAAACGAATGAAAAGTGGTAAAAACACCATAAAACAATCTCAAATAACATGAAAAATCAAGAAACAACGAAAAGAGCCTTGGAATAAGCTCAAAACACTCAAAAACACATGAAAGGGCTAAAAACACCACAAAACAATCTCAAATAACTTGAAAAGACAAGAAACAATGAAAACAGCATTTAAATGAGTTTAAAACACTCTAAAGGACATGAAAAGGCTAAAAATACCAAAAAACGAATGAAAAGTGGCAAAAACACTGTAAAACAGCCTCAAATAACTTGAAGATCTAAGAATCTATCAAAAGTTCCTTGAGATGATCTTAAATCACACAAAACCACATGAAAAGGCAAAAAGCCCCACAAAAAAACCTCCAATCACTTGAAAATGCAAGAAACTACGAAATGAGCTTTGAAATGAGTTTAAAACACTTAAAACCACATGAAAAGGTTAAAACACAACAAAACAACCTCAAATAACTTGAAAATGCAAGAAACTATGAGAAAAGTATGAAAAGCACCCTAAAAGAACATCAACTAAGTTTAAAACGCAATAATCTGTCAAAACAAACTTGACATGACCTTAAAACGCTAAAAACCACATGAAAGGGAGAAAAACACCACAAAACCTCCTTAAATAACTTGAAAATACAAGAAACAACGAAAGGAGCCCTGAAATGACGTTAACAATCTACAAAACTCATGAAAAGGCTAAAAACACCATGAAATATCCTCAAATAACTTGAAAGCGCAAAAATCTATCAAAAGAGCCTTCAAATGAGTTTGAAACACTCAAAAAGATTTGAAAAGGCTAATACACCATAAGAACAACTCCATTCACTTCAAAACGCACAAAAACGAATGAAAAGTGGTAAAAACACCATAAAACAACCTCAAATAATTTGAAAACTCAAGAAACAAGGAAAAGAGCCTGGAAATTATCTCAAAACACACAAAACTACACGAAAGGGCTAAAAGCACCACAAAACACACTCAAATAACTTCAAAATGCAAGAAACAACGAAAAGAGCTTTTAAATGACCTTGAAAAACTTTGAAACACATAAAAAGGCCAAAAACACCATGAAATGTCCTCAAATGACTTGAAAACGCAAGAATCTATCAAAAGAGCCTTCAAATGTGCTTAAAACACCCTAAAACACTTGACAAGGCTAAAAACACCGTAAGAACAACTCCATTCACTTCAAAACGCATAAAAATGAATGAAAATTGGTAAAACACCATAAAATAACCTCAAATAACTTGAAAACCGAAGAAACAACGAAAAGAGCGTTGAAATGACCTCAAAACACTTAAAAAGATAAAGGGCTAAAAACACCACAAAACAACCTAAAATAACTTGAAAACACAAGAAACAATGAAAACAGCCTTTAAATGACCTTAAAATACCCAAAAAGACATGAAAGGGCTAAAAACACCATAAAACAACATCAAATAACTTGAAAGCACAAGAAACAACAAAAATAGCCTTTAAATCACCTTAAAACACTATAAAACACATGAAAAGGCTAAAAACATCATAAAACAACCCCAAATAACTCAAAAATTATGAAAAGAGCATTGAAATGAGCTTAAAACACTCAAAAACACATTAAAAGGCTACAAACACAAAAAAAAAAAACAACTCAAATATCTTGAAAAGGCTATAAACATCATAAGAACAACTCCATTCACTTCCAAACGGACAAAAACAAATGAGAAGTTGTAAAAACACCATAAAACAACCTCAAATAACTCGAAAAATCAAGAAACAATGAAAAAAGCTTTGGAATAAGCTCAAAACACTAAAAAAACACATGAAAGCGTTAAAAACACCACAAAACAACCTCAAATAACTTGAAAACACAAGAAACAACGAAAACAGCCTTTAAATGACCTTAAAACACTCAAACATGAAAACACCAAAAACACCAAAAAAACAACCTCAAATAACTTTAAAATTGTGAAAAGAGCGTTGAAATGAGCTGTAAACACTCAAAAACACATGAAAAGGCTAAAAACAAAATAAAAACAACTCAAATAACTTGAAAACACAAGAATTTATGAAAAGACCCTTGAAATGAGATTAAAACACTCAAAAACACATCAAAAGGCTTAAAACACCATAAAAACAACTCAAATCTCTTCAAAACGTATAAAAACGAATGAAAAGTAGTAAAATCACTATAAAACAGCCTCAAATAACTTGAAGATCTAAGAATCTATCAAAAGACCCTTGAAATGACCTTAAATCACTCAAAAGCAATTCAAACGGGTAAAAGCCCCACAAAAAAACCTCAAATCACTTGAAAACGCAAGAAACTACGAAAAGAGCCTTGAATTGAGCTTAAAACCCTTAAAATCACATGAAAAGCGTAAAAACACGACAAAACAACCTCAAATAACTTGAAAATGAAAGAAACTATTAAAAAAGGCTTGAAATGACTTTAAAACAGTCAAAAGCACATGTCAAGGATTAAAACACCATAAAAACATGCCAAATCTCTTCAACAAACACAAAAATGTATGAAAAGTAGTAAAAGCACCCTAAAAGAACATCAATTAAATTGAAAACGAAAGACTCTCTCAAAAGAAATTTGAAATGACCTTAAAACACTCAAAGCCACATGAAAGGGCTTAAAACACCACAAAACATCCTCAAATAACTTTAAAATGCAAGAAACAATGAAAAGAGCCCTGAAATGACTTTAAAAATCTCCAAAACACACGAAAAGGCCAAAAACACTGGGAAATATCCTCAAATAACTTGAAAACACAAGAATCTATCAAAAGAGCCTTCAAATGTGCTTAGAACACTCTAAAACACATGAAAAAGCTAAAATCACCATAAAACAACCTTAAATAACTTGAAAACTCAAGAAACAACAAAAAGAGCCCTGAAATGACCTTAAAACACTCCAAACCACATGAAAGGGCTAAAAACACCACAAAACATCCTCAAATAATTTGAAAATGCAAGAAACAACGAAAAGAGCCTTGAAATGACTTTAAAAAACTCCAAACCAATGAACATGCAAAAACCACCATGAAATATTCTTAAATAAATTGAAAACACAAGAATCTATCAAAAGAACCTTCAAATGAGCTTAAAACACTCTAAAACACTTGAAAAGTCTAACAACACCAAAGAACGATTCCATTCACTTCAAAACGCACAAAAACGAATGAAAAGTGGTAAAAACACCATAAAACAACCTCAAATAAGTTGAAAACTCAAGAAACAACGAAAAGAGCCTTGAAATGAGCTGAAAACACTCAAAAACACAAGAAAGGGAAAAAAACATCAAAAAACAGCCTCAAATAACTTGAAAACACAAGAAACAACGAAAATAGCTTGAAAAGGCTAAAAACACCATAAAAACAACTCAAATAACTTGAAAAGGCTAAAAACGCCACAAGAACAACTCCAATCACTTCAAAACGCACAAAAACGAATGAAAATTGGTAAAACACCATAAAACAACCTCAAATAACTTCAAAACTCTAGAAACAATGAAGAGAGTGTTGAAATGACCTCAGAACACTCAAAATCACATGAAAGGGTTAAAAACACCACAAAACAACCTCAAATAGCTTCAAAATAGAAGAAACAACAAAAACAGTCTTTGAATGATCTTAAAATAGTCAAAAAAAAATGAAAAGTTAAAAACACCATAAAACAATCCCAAATAACTCAAAAATTGTGAAAAGAGCATTGAAATGAGTTTAAAACACTGAAAAACGCTTGAAATGGCTAAAAACACCATCAAAACAACTCAAATATCTTGAAAAGGCTAAAAACACCATAAGAACAACTCCATTCACTTCAAAACGGAGAAAAACGAATGAAAAGTGCTAAAGACAACATGAAACAATCTCAAACAACATCAAAACTCAAGAAACAACGAAAAGTGCGTTGAAATGAGCTCAAAACACTCAAAAACACATGAAAGAGCTAAAAACACCACAAAACAACCTCAAATAACTTGAAAACACAAAAAACAACGAAAATAGCCTTAAATGACCACAAAAACACTCAAAAACACATAAAAAGACGAAATACACAATAAAACAACCTCAATTAACTTGAAAATTGTGGAAAGAGCATTGAAATGAGTTGTAAACAATCAAAAACACTTGAAAAGGCTAAAAACACCAGAAAAAGAACTATAAAACAGCCTTTAAATGAATTAAAAATTAAAGAATCTGTCAAAACAGCCTTTAAATGACCTTAAATCACTCAAAACCATATGAAAAGGCTGAAAGCACCACAAAACAACCTCAAATAACTTTAAAATATCAGAACCTATGAAAAGAGCCTTGAAATGAGCTTTAAACACTCACAAGCACATGTAAAGGATTAAAGAACCATAAAAACAACTCAAATCTCTTCAACATACACAAAAATGTGTGAAAAGTAGTAAAAGCACCCTAAAAGAACATCAAGTAAATTAAAAACGCAAGAATAAATCAAAACAAACTTGAAATGACCTTAAAACTCTCAAAACCTCTTGAAAGGGCTAAAAGAACCACAAAACATCCTCAAATAACTTGAAAATGCAAGAAAAAACGAAAAGAGCCTTGAACTGATTTTAAAAGGCTCCAAAACACATGAAAAGGCCAAAAACACCATGAAATATCCTCAAATAACTTGTAAACGCAAGAATCTATAAAAAGAGCCTTCAAATCAGCTCAAAACACTCTAAAACACTTGAAAACGCTAAGAACACCATAAGAACAAATCCATTCACTTCAAAACGCATAAAAATGAATAAAAATTGATAAAAACACCATAAAACAACATCAAATAACGTGAAAACTCAAGAAACAACGAAAAGAGCATTGAAATGACCTCGAAACACTCAAAAACATTAAAGGGCAAAAAACACCACAAAACAACCTACAATAACTTGAAAACACAAGAAACAACGAAAACAGCCTTTAAATGACCTTAAAAT
>JAOVYX010022269.1:0-14808 GCA_035668315.1 Drosera spatulata | reverse complement strand
GGGGAAGTGATCGGAAACACGGAAACGGAGGAGTGTCGCCGCCGCCGGTGAGCTTGCTCTTGGATTTGGGCTTTATGGAAATGCCACGTTGCCTCTACTTGATAACTTGTCAAGTTGTCATCAAGTACTATTTTCTAAAGAAAAAAAATATCATGATAGGTTGGGTTAAATTCAGAATAAAAATGATTAATTTTATAATAATTTAATTTTTTTTTATTTTATAATATAGATTTTTTATAATTAATTTTTTATATTTTGAATGCAATCATTTTTTATCATGATATATTAATCATAAATTTATATACTAAATGAGAATTAGACATTCAACTCTAATCATAAGTCATTGATAAAAACTTGTCTAACCATCCACACGGGAAACAAATCTTTTTAAAAATATTTATTGACTTGATTAATTTTAGGATTAGAGATATAGATGATGATATTTTGATCCAAGCTAACAATCCATAAAAACAACAAGCGCTCACCTCATACAAATGTTATAAAAACTAACATTATTAAAATCACAAAAGATGTATTCCTTCGTCTTAAAAATATTATAATATTTTGATCAGATGGATATGAGGATAAAAAATTTGATCGATATTACGAAACAATTAAATGTTATTTTTTTAAAAAACAATCATAAAACATTAATAATAATAAAAATTATATATTATAATTATAAATTAATAAAAAAAATCTAATCATAATATTTAAATGAATAATAAAATTTCTTAAATTAAATATCGAATAATAAAAAAAACGGTGTAAGACCAATTGGGTTATCAATCAAAGACAAAAGCCAACGAGTAGGGAAGAGGATGAAGCCAGCGGTTCCAGTGTTCCACAGAGACCACAAAGATGATTGGCACCATATCATCATCTTCGTCTTCTTCATCTCTCCCCTCTCTTTCAGCAAATTCCCTTGTAAAATTTTCAGCGAATCACTGACCGGAAACCCTAGAATGTGCCTCACCGCAGGATATTGCTGGTTTAGTTTGAGTACGACGATTTTGGTTGTGATTTTCGAACACTGAGTCATTCACTGATTTGATTCGAAGGATTCGAAAAAATGTTGCCGATTTGTGTCGCTGCTCCTTGTTGTTCTTACTCTCAGGTTAGGCACAATTTTTCCATCCAACTTGAGCGGTTTATGTTTTACATTTTGATGAAATTGTTGCGATTATGTGTAATGTGATGCTTACCGAGATATAAGCGCATAGGGTAACGTAAGCTAAAGTTGAGGAACCATTTCTCCCAAAAGCCCGTAGAAGGCCACGAGGAGAATTTGTTGGCATTTGTTAAGATATAGATAATGGTATCGTGGGCTACTCAATCCATTTGAGATTTCGGCAGATTTGGTTTCTTGATATAGTACTAGACTAGAAGTAATACTGTGACAAGCACGCAGGTAACCCTATTAAACCTCTAAGAATTTTTCTATATATGTTTAATGTGATTGTATTGTTTTTCCAAACTTCAATGTGGGTAGAGTTTTTCTCACGCAACCCGTTGTTATTGATGATACGAAATTTAGGAAGAAAATGATTTTGTATCATCTAGGATTTGAAACCCAAAGTGATGTTAGGATCAACATGATGGAGGTTAAATCTGGAGGAGGGCCGTAGGTACTTTAGTGTCAGCGAAGTATATATGCGAAAGAGGAAAGGAATTATGAACGGGTGAAGAACAATTAGTTGCGTTCATATTGAATCATGGCATGCAATTACTCACTTAGTTACATGTATGATGGTTTTGCAGATACATTTGAATCATACAGCCCGTTACTTGTCTGGCTCATCGAAAGCCTTCCATGTTACATGCCTTTCTGGGCAAACAACTGTCCTAGATTTGCCAAATGACATTCATCTTCCGAAAGTGTCCATTTCAGCAGAGAGTACGAACCCTTTATTTTCCGACCTTGTTGGAACACACAAATTCTTCAGTGGAAGCACGGGATATATGAAATATGTACAGAACTCCACTGCCTTTTTATCAGAACCGGAGCTTGAGGGGTTAACAGACATAACTAAGGATGCGGATGCTTTCTCGGAATATCCTGACAGTGGAAGCACATTAAGTCTTGAATCTCTGAAAGATACATCTGGTGCTGTACCTGATTCTCCGACAATGGACACAAATTCATTGTCCAATTTGAGGGAAAACATTAAGGATTTATTACCGGATTTGGATCAGTCATTAGGTACTTCAGTCAGAGCTGGGATCACCGACTTCGATAGTTCTATAGAGGAAATCAAGTCCTTCATTGCAGCATTTGTCGAGAGCGGTAATAAAGCAGTTGATGCTTTGATTGGTAAAGTGATATTCTCTGTCGATCAAGCAGGCGAATTAACTCGCTCCAAGTTGAACAGCCTCTCAGGGGACCTTCAGCAAGGCAGTGGCAAATTCGGTGTTATTGCTCTTGATTTGTTGAGGCAAACTATAATTGCAGTGGAGGATTCTCTTGCAAAAGCCATTACTTTCATCAGTTATTCATATGGATCTGTCAAAGGGTCGCTGCCCCCAGAGATTCAAAATGTTCTTAATTTGTCAGAGGAAAGAACAAGAGAATTCTCAAGGCCTGTGGCTATGGTTTTCCAACAGGTATGCATTATTTTCGTTCGCATGGATTTTGGAAATCATGCCTATCGTCTGTGCTTTTTGCTTACTAACAGAAACTAGAGCGAATTTAAGTCCATCCTGTACCCAATAGATCTACAGTGATCACAACTTTGTTTCAAACTGATACTTTGTTAGAAATATATATATAGGGAAAAATACACTTAACCCCCCTGTATTTTAGCTCGAGGACACTTAAACCCCCTTACTTTTGAATTATACAGATGCCCCCCGTAACCCTTATTTTTTTACGCTTAGTCCGATTTTTTGCACATTTCCCCCTTATTTTCAAAGTTCAGGGGGTTATCTGTCTATTTTCAAAGTTCAGGGGGACATGTGCAAATCAAAGGGAGGTTAAGTGTATTTTTCTCATATATTTATAGACCTAATTCTTGATAGCTTATAGGTTTTCGGTCAGTGCTCCCTAGATAATTTGAAAGCTCGCCATGATTTGCACTGTTTGTTCATTGGGGTTTCCCGGTGGAAAGCTGAGATCTTTTCTTTGAATAATGCATGCTATGGGCAGGTATACACTGTGATCGAGGGACTGGAAAGAAGCTTAGGCTTGGACCCTTCTGATCCACTCATCCAATTTGCTGTTCTGTTGGGTGCTTCATCATTTTTGTGGTATCATTTTTTTGTGATACTAGTTATGTGTTCATACCTGAGTGGGTGATTATGGTATTTTAGCTGCAAAAAAGGTTTACCTGTTTATCAGGATTTCGCAGGATTGTGTTCTGGGTTGCAATTTACGGTGGCTATGCTGGTGATTTATCACCTAATCTGGCTCTTCAACTCTTGTCTTCTGACAAAAACACTGTGCTCATAGATGTCAGGCCTGAGGCAAGCTATCTTGAATTTTTCTGGCCTTTCTCTCTGATTTGCAATCTTTCAGGCTGGTGGAACTTTTTCATTATGATTGATTTTCATAGAACTTTACATCTATCTTTCTTTCCCTGGGAATCGAGATAGTTTCGTCATGATTTCAGTTCTGGGGGTTATTTTTGCCGGTATTGGGGTTATTTTTGGTGTATGTAATGGAATTTGATAGTATGATGATGATGGATATTTTCCTGCTGAAGGGTCTGAGAGAGAGAGATGGAATCCCTGATCTTCGTCGAGGAGCTCGATTTCGGTATGCAAACGTATCTATTCCTGAGGTTTGATACTTCTTTGAACTCTCTATTCATCTTACACACTTCATTCTGCTGTAAGAAGGTGTTAATGATGTTGCTTGTAAGTAGTGAATTGTTTTATCTTGCAATAAATCAAGGAAGTTATATGCATGACAGGATATTGGAATCTTATATAGAACTGTTTCTCATGGGCTGACAGGTGGATGACTCCACAAGAAAATTGTTGAAGGTTGGAAAAGAGCTCGATGACATCCTTACTGCTGTTGTAATCCGGAACTTGAAGAACGTTGGAGTATGTACGGACCCTCTTTGTGATTGTTCCTGGGTATTTATGTGCAATGATGTCGAGTGACACAGCTTTTCTGTTAAATAGGACAGATCCAAGATAATCATTATGGATTCAGATGGTACTCGCTCCAAAGGCATTGCCAGATCTTTGAGCAAACTTGGTCTTAAGGTTAGTAGCCAAGATACCCATCGAAATTCCATGTTCATGTGACCTCTGCAAATCCTTTTTCCTAGGCTAATATCTCACTTGATTTGGGAACTGAAGAATCAAGGAGTACTTATTTGGATTCTTACTGTCTGTTGGCAGAGATCCTACCGTGTTACAGGCGGCTTTAATTCCTGGGTAAATGAGGGCCTTCGTATCAAAGAGGTTAAGCCTGAGACAGCATTAACCATCCTAAACGAGGTAATCATCTGTAGAATGAGTACATTTTTTGGGAGCTTTGATGTCGGTTGACATTTCAATGAAATAGAAGCTGTTCGTCATGTCATGATGATCACCCAGTCTATCATTTTACCAGCAGTGCAAAGTCACCTTGAGGTTCAACTATTGGATATTCCTAAATAAAAGGACAGACTAATAGCAGAATATCATCAGATCTGACTGTCTAGTAGTACTACTTCTCTGTTGTATGATGCCATTTCGTGTGTGACAATATTCCGCTTTTATGAAGTGACAGTGTCTTTCAAAGATAAAGACTGTTGCCTATAAGTACCCTTCTTGGATTGTACTATGATTGAGCTTCGTAGTGAACTAATCAGTCTGATGACTGATATACCTCAGGAAGCCGAGGCCATTCTTGAGGAGTTGAAACCTAGTCCGTTGCAGCTTTTCGGGATCGCCATGGTAAGATTTTGTCCTTTACCTCAGCTTGTCAGTTTCTGTTTAGGAAATTTGTGTATGGAGCTAATGATTGCAACCTTTTATGGATCAGGGTTCTGTGGCGGCACTGTATGCACTACTTGGTGCGTTCTGTTCTCTTAACCTAATCATTTATCTCTTATGATTTTTCATTCGTCCATATCCACTGGAACTCTCATGAGTGGCTGAAATCCTGTTAGTCGCCTGAAGATGCATTTTTTGCCCTCTTTGGACGCTGCAAGCTTGTGAAGGCGATGACATTTTTGCCCTTTCTTGAGTGTTCTTGTTATCCTATAGTTCTTGTTTTTTTTTTTTTAGATTCCAATACTTATCTGTCAAGATGGGGAGAAATATCTTCTCACATAATATTTTGTGAGGACTATTAGTAATTTTCATCCTGGTTTGGTTCTGATTAACTTATCCCATGCGATGGCAGAGTGGGAGAAGTCGTTACAACTCATTGGAATTATCAGTATTGGTCAGGTATGTTGTCGTATCTGAAGCGAAAATTTTAACTCACAAGAGCAGCACTTATAGTAGAAGTATAATACGATAGTAGCCTGTTGGAAACCGGGTATAAATTATACTGTTGGTTCAGAGTTGGTATACTCTTGTCACCTTCTCTCATAAAATATCACGACTATTTCAACCCGAGGCGGAATCTTCTATGTATGTTTGATTTGCTTTTTTCCAACTCATTTCTTGCTTGGTTCATTGTTACCAATGCCAGAGCATATATCGGCGGGTGGCATCGTATGAAGACTATAAAGATTTAAAAGAGGATGCCAGGTGATTCCTTACTCAGTATCCATATAAAAAATATAAGGACTGCAAATTATTGGTCGATGAGTTTGCAACCATTTCCAGAACACCTTGCTTATATTTTGCATAAGATGCCCTTTTCCCCTGTTTTTTTGGGTTAAAGGAGACTGATGTTTGTCCTCCACATAGCAGTTTCTACTTCCTTGCTATAATCCATCGACGATTCTTTTCCCGCTCATTGCATGTTCTCCTGTTACTGACGAGCAGCTACTCATTGTCAAGATTGGTGTGGTTTTTTGACAGGTTGTTACTTGCTCCTATTAACCTTGGAGCTCAGGCAATATCATGGGCTACTGGGAAACTAGAAACCAATGGCCTTGGTCTGCCAACATCACCTTCATCTGTAGATGTCCAAAGCCGGGTCCTGCAGGCTGCTGCGAAACACGAGTCTCAGCCTTCCGAAGCAGAGGAAGTGCAGAATTCTTCATCAGACTCGACTGTGCCGGTTGACGAGAATGCAGATTTGTCAGAAGCCTAAGTCCCTTGCACACTGCATTTGTTACACACAAGACTCATCAAAGGGAGCAATGTAAATCGACCTGTTTCACTGTTGTTCGGCTCCTGTTGTCAAACTCGGACACGGGACTGGAAAACTCTCTGGGTGGAAAGTTTTTGTAGGGAGTGAAGCTTTTTCGTTGGTGCACATCATGTGATAAAATACTCTCATCTTCTATAGTATGATATCCAAGTTTTTGCAAGTAAATACTCTCTTATAAGCTTTTCAATCCTATCACAAGAATATTGATTCTGATTGAATCACTTGCTTCAAGATAGCACCTTTGAACTGCTGTTGTAGCTGCTACTGTACTAGTGTTCGGTCACTCGCGGAATGGACGACCTTGGAAGTTCAAATAAGCACCTGCAACGAAAATGGCTGCTTTCATCATGATGGATGTGCCTGAGGACTTTTGGCAGATGTATCAGATGATACAACATAATGAAATGGGTCGACGAATTCCACACTAAATTAGATCTGATTTCTTTTCAATGAGAAGTACTAGTA
Source organism: Drosera spatulata (assembly GCA_035668315.1). Taxonomy (NCBI): domain Eukaryota; kingdom Viridiplantae; phylum Streptophyta; class Magnoliopsida; order Caryophyllales; family Droseraceae; genus Drosera; species Drosera spatulata. Next base: position 8,078 of record JAOVYX010022269.1, on the reverse strand, counting down.
GAGTTGTTGTACACTGACTCTGAGATCTTGACCGTACAAAATTGCACTGATTTGAACCAAAATGTTGGTTACACACCAAACATAAATATAGAATTGACTATAGTACAAAACACAGTTACTCAAACTGAACCTTCTCAAAACCTCCTCTCTCAAACGATGTCGCTCTGCCACTTACAAAGGAGAAATCGCTTTGAATCTTCGATCGATCTCATCTGGTGCACATCGAAGCACATTCCTCCAAGGAATGGCATGAGGTTCATTCATCACTTGAAGAGCTGTTAACCATTTATCTAATCCGCTTGAGAGTTCCTCATCTCTGTCTTTCTCCGAGTTTGGAGGAGTTTCAGAGACTTTGGTTCTCTTCTCAAGGAATGACTCCAAGAATGCAGAACATAACTTTGTAAGCGGTGGAAGAGCAAGAGACGAGCCACCAAACATTGTTTCCCAGGGCCTTTCAGATGGTAAGATTGGAATCTCTACGTCAGCCTCTCCCTTAGGTTGAAACGCCGGAAGATCCCCATACAAAGCCGCATACCCAAATCGACCTGTAACAGATAGCAGACGAATTTATCAGTTGAAACCGTAACTTAGAACATATTAGGCCCTAATGGAAGAACCTGAAAGCTACTTGCCTCTATGAGGCATATAACATTCATATTTTGTTACATTAAAAACGCTAACCGCACGGTTTGAGAAAACTTTCGCTCATAAACTACCCAAAAAGAAAAAGAGTACCTGCTTCTTCATGTCCACCCTTGGCATCTGATCGTGCCAACTCAAGCTTCTTAGGTGCTTTATTAAGTGGATCAAAAACAGCATACTCATGATCACCATTCATGAACACATCAGTTTAGAGGGTCGCTTTCCACTATCGTCTACCAAGGAGGATTGATTCGCAGGAAGAAATGCAAGTCCACCTCCAGTGGCCTGACCATTTTATTAATCATGGTTCAATAAAAGATAGTGAGTTGTCGCAATCATCTCAAGTTAAGACTCAAAATTGTGAATTTAAGGACCACCATGAATCTTTCATGAGATGACAAGAACCAACAGTTCTATATGAATGATAAGTTACACTCCTCCAAGCACAACGCATCCCATATATTTAATATTTCGAGGAACCAACTTCAACTTGGCATAACACAGAAAATAGAGGTGAATAGCGTCTGCAACCTAACAACTAACCCCACTTCAGAGGGCATTGGTTTGGTTCATCAGAGAACCAAGGTAGAAAGGCCCGACGGGTCAGTTGAAAGATAAACCATACGAGCAGCCACTTAGAAGAGGATAGAGTAAGGCAATACCCTTTTTTACTGACCAGGTAGCCAAAGGAACTGGGTTTCCAACATCAAATAATAAGATTACACCATCTGTCGACTGAACCCCAGTTCCATCAGATTCAACAGGTTGAGGTGATTTAGGAGGAAGCGCAAGAACTGCAAATGATGTATCATCATCCGCACACACAACAGCTACAAAACAAATAATATTAACTGTCATGATAGATCAACAGGAAATATACAGATGAACACTCAGATGATAGGAACACACAAACCTTCTGCATGAAGTTTGTATGACCACATAACAGAAAGTTTTTCCATATTCCAGACAAATAATTGGGACCGTGAGCCATGGGAAGCAGATACCAGGTACTCTGAATTACCAACAAATGAGAGGCTACCGATAGACTGCACAGACATGAAAAAAAAAATTAATTGTCAACAAGAAGAAAAATCCACAGCTAACAGTCTGATTGTAGTATTGCACGAAGTGTTGGCCATAAAGTTTTTCAGGCCAATTAAAGATTCTGAACAGATTCTTCACATACTCTTCTCATTACAGATGAAAAAGCATGAGATGACTATAATTACCGAACAAGTCTTTCCCAAAACAGCCACAAGTATATTTTTGTCAGGATCCCAGAGAGTAATCACAGTGTCGGCAGCAACAGCTAAAACTGAACCATCAGCAGAAAATGAGGCACCAGTCATGGGCTTCCCCCTGCAAGAAACAAAGAAATAAGAGACAAAAACAAGAGTCATGAGACTGGTATCATGTTCAAGACTCATTGTTAAATAAAAGATCTTAAATCTAGTCAGCAACCTGATCAGCTTTTCTGGTCTTCGCAATACATGTATGTTTTAAAAATAAACAGTTCTTTCTTCTTCTTCCATTTCCTTTTTTGAAAAAAAAAACAATGATTTTTATTTTTCTAAAAATCACTCCATCTTCATAAGTTTATGTTGTGCGACATTCTATTGACAACTACCAAGAATTGGCCCTTCATGAATGGGTTTTTGTCATATAAATCCCTTACATCTTCGTTAATTTCAAATAAATCCTTCAAATCTTCATAATTCTAAATTAGTCCCTCGAATCCTTATTTATGGGACAAAATAATCCACACAATCCAAATCTTCTATAATTCTGATAATATAATTTTAATATTTCAAAAATACCATCGATTCATATTTAATTCATTCATATTTTTCGATAAAATAAACAATGATTTGAAAAAAAAAAGAATTATTTGGTTTAAAAATGAGGATTATTTTGTCTTAAAACAAATATTTGAGGAACTTCATTGAAATTATAAAGTTTTTAAAACAACAAATAGACTATTTTGTCCAATACATAACAATTTGAAGGACTAATTTGGAATTATGAAGATTTGAGGGATTTATATGACAAAAACCCTTCATGAAGGAACTGATAGGAATTAGGAAATACAAAATGGTTCAAGAGATGCTAAGTACTTGTACGAGCCAACCGCATGACATGCCCACCCAGAGCTTGCACCTTCAGAATCCTCAACTGCCTGGCTCAGAACCCAAATCTACAAAAGGGTAAATTTATTAGAAACATAAGACTAGGAAAACATAAGAAGATGGACCACTAAAAACCCATGACATTTCATAAAAATAAAATAAAATTCCATGACATGATGTTACCTTAAAGTCACCACCATAAGAACAACTGACGAGCATCTGATGGGTGGGATGGAAAGCTAGAGCAGAAATTGCAGCATCCCTGATCATAGCAAGAACAATCCATCATTTGCAGCATTAAGGGGGGAGAGGGGCAAGGCAATCCATTTAACAATGACAGATTCCAGATGGAGGTTCATAGATGAGCATAGTTCTTGCATGCATAACAAAACTTGGAACAGTACTTTGGGAAGAAAAGGACGGGTACAGGTGAACAAAAAACATGTAGTCAATCCTTAATTATAACCATGTACTTCTATTGGAAAACCATGACATCATACTTGGGTGATAAACCATGAAGTTATGTACCAAGGAAAATTTAAATTCTACTTCTATCATACATACCTGTGAGGTTCATAAACAACCGTTTTCAGCTTAAAAACTTTCTTCTGTGACTCACACCCCCAAATCTTTAGGCAAAAAAGACCCCCAATTCCTTCCTCAGGGAGCTTATTTTCAAACGTACTCATCATAGAGCCATCAGGGGAAATGGCCGTTAAACTTACCTGCAAAGACAAACATATCATAATCACGTCTCAAGCATTTAAATGCAAAGACCGAAACGGAATCATGCAAAAGGCATAAACGAAGAGAATGACACTAATGATCATGCAAATTGACAGTCGCCACAGTAATAGATTATAAGGAAATGGGGGAAGAATTGGGTACCGTTGTATCATCACCTGGCTGATGATTCGTCTCGCAAACTTGTACCTGACCAACAAAAGATAAAAGGAAAAGGAAGAAGTTAGCTACCAATAGAAGAGATTCCAAACATAATGTTTTCCTATCACCAACCAATTACACATTGTAAGGCAGAATTATGATTCACCATGCAAATGATGAAAACATTTGAGTTCCGCTTTAAAATGAATAAGAGTATCCGGGACAAAGAACCCAGCAACACGCATGGTGTTTATCACCTTTTCTTTTTCTTTTTTGGTGAAAAGTTGAAGATACCATACTGCATTAGCAGCACCTAGTACACACCCAGGTAAGTGACGCAGTTGAAAAAGCCATCAGTAGAGCTGGTTTATAATATACGCATAATCTGCGCTTGCATTTTACACGATAGAGACCATTCCTTCAGCCAAACAGAAAAACAAACTAATAAGAATAGTAAAAACCCTCAAAATTTAAGAAGGATTCTGACTTTATCCTAAAGGAACTCAGACTGCTGTCAGAGAGCTTCAAAAACAAAACTGCTTGAATCACAGGAACAAGAACACTTTTAGAAGAAGACAACAAGCACAAAGGCAAACGAACGAGGTACGGAAAAAATAAAAATCTAAAAGTAGTACCTCGGAAATTTCACGATCGGCAAACAAGCTATAAAACTGGATGCAATAGTTCTCGGTTCGTATGGCAGCTAAGCCAGCTGCTCTGTCAAATACAAATCCAGAAGATGATCCACTATATGTGCCTTGAATTGAACAAGGAAGCTGCAAAAACACTGAATCAGAACTTCATGCTTACAAAAAATAAATATAAGAATTTAAGACACCTTAACTCAACACTGAACCTCTCGCACCAAGTAACAATAGCATTAATTACATCAGACAAAAATTATTTTAGGCTTATGAACTGCGTCAAATTACGAGTTACAAACTCAACAGACATAAGAAAACTTGGCATGAGAAAGAATACCAACCTTGATTCCAGCAACAGTCTTCAAGATTTCCCAGGAAGACATATTCAATAGTACAATTCGATTATCTGCACACGATATCTATAACTCACTAATTTCAGCTAACACAGAAAATAGACCAGATAACTTCAAGGGAGCATAAGCCCACATATTCTTAGCAGCAAGGAGCAAAAAGAATAAAACATCTTACCGCAGATAGAACAGAATCTGAAGACAGTATAAAATATAGTAAGGGGGAACCAATTCGAGGTAAAAATTTCTTCTTTCCAGTATCTAGTTGCCACATTACAAGAACCCCTTCATTTCCTCCTGAATTAAAGCATATGGAAATGAGAAAAGGGCTTTCAGCACAACAATGTGTGATATCAACAACGCTCTTAATAGAACAAAATTCAACTGAAACAAGGCAGAGCTAATGCTCTTCTATTCCAAATACAGTCATTTGCAGACGAAGGTACAAGGTATAAACTAAAAATTATTCGGGAGAGGAATACACATCACAAATGTGGCAAGGTCCTCATGGAAACTAAAAAAATTAAGGAGAGCAAACAATTTACAGCAAACAATTTACAGAAATAAGAAGACAATTTTGACAAATAACAGTATCCAAGTGGGTGATTAAAATAACACTTCTCACCATGCTTTAGCTGTAGCTATTTTAACACATCAGGTTTGATTTGGGCCACTTACAGTGACCTTAGCTCTCTTGGTCACCGGCAAAGCAGAACATGATTTTGCTCATTTTCTTAATATAACCCAAAAAGCCCAGCCAACCCCAACAATCACCACAATACCCACCCAAAGGAAAAAATATTGGATCATCCGGACATTAACAGCACACTAAATCAAATTAGCAGCTCCGCACCAATGCTAGAATAGTAAGACAGAGCCTAAAGAAATTTGATACAAAATTCTGCTAGCCATTCCTTGATCAAACAATGGCAAAAAACAAAAAAACGAAAAAAAACCATCATTTGCCTTTGTCAATTGCATTTAACACAGTGTACAAATTCTAGACAGCACAAAATAAAGAGCCTTTTTACCTGAGTATAAATAGGCTCCATCAGAAGAAAAGTACAAAAGATTCACTTCAGACGAGTGCCAATGCCATGTGGAGCATGACTCGGCATCATCATTTCTCCTTACTCCCGGCTTGTCATCATCATGGTGTACCGTGCTATCATTTGGCCCAGGCTTGTCACCACCATGGCTTATCATTATTCCATTTGAGACATCCTTCAGAGCAGAAAATGTCTTTTTACCGAAACCCCTCCAAATCAGTATCCTCCCTGACACGTCGCCGGCAGCTACAATATTATCAGATGGATGGAATGCAAAACTCGAAAAATTCTTTGTATGGTGCAATTTCATATTCTTGGCTACAGACTTGTCACTATCCTTAGCTGGAGCCTTCCACATATAAAGTGTGCGCTTTTTTAGGATTCCAAAAAAGTCTCCCAACGGACTACTGGTCAGAAATGCGGGTTGTGGAGTCTGCAAAAATGATTTGGTTAACTAGCCTTCCATATCTCTCATCACTTAAACAAAACACAAAAAGATAAAACAATTACAATCTTCACAAATCTGCTCAGAACTAAAAACAGAACTTATAGCAACAAACCTCTGCTAGAACCAAACCACCCAACCGAGCCTCCATCAAATTACACTTCCTAACTTGCCCTCCCATCACCTCCGCCTTCTCCACACCACCAATCGTGATTTCCACCGTCACATACGCAAACAAATCACCCTGCTTCCTCTTCCCTCCCAATCCCAGAATCACCTGCCACAAAAATCTAATCCAACTCTCATCACTCTCCCAAACTACACAAAACATTACAATTCCGCACAACACAAACATCTCGCAATTCCTACTATATTTCACACATAACACCACCAAAATCTTACACAAATGTTACATTACAAATCCCCTACCATTGAGAAAATAGGAAGCCCGATCTCGATCGACTTAACCATCGTCCCGGCCGCAAAGTCCCAATGCCTAATCGTCCCGTCCAACGACGCCGTCCAGCAGTAACAGAACACGTCATTCGGATTCGGCACCACGATCACCGACGTCACCAGCGAGGCGTGGCCTTCGAGCTCGGTGATGAGCATGGCGGTGGATGTGCTGAAGACGGAGACGGTGGCGCCGGTGCATACGAGGAGCTTGGTGGCGTCGTTGGAGAAACACGGTGGGGCCGAGACTAGGGATTTGCCGCCGCGCAGCATCATCGGCGTCGGCGGTGGCGGCGGCGGAGGAGGAGAGTCGGAGAGAGGGGATGGAGGACTGGGGTTTAGCGGGAGAGTGGTGTTTAGGGTTTAGCCGTCTCCGCTTCACTCCGTTTTTTCATTGAAAAAAGCAAAAAAAAATAAAAGAAAACCGCGAGTAGGAAGGATAATTGGGCAAAAATATCGAATATTTTCGACATCTCAAAAATCTTATAATTTTTTGATTATATATGCATAATGATAAAAATTTTAATGGGATGATCAAATATTATTTTTTGAGAAAATATCATAAAATATTAACGATAATAAACGTTATGTACTATAATCGTGTATCAATACAAAAATTAAATTGTATCGTTTTGATAAGTAACGAAACTCCTCAAATTGTATATTGAATAATACAATAAAAGTCACAATAATTATGGGACGGAGACCCTTCTACAATTGGGATGCATGGATATAGATTATGTTATCAGGAAAAACGAATCACCTACGGTTATAGATGCTAACACTTCAGCTCAAGTGCCTCTTTATGAATAGTGGAAACGGTCCAACCACCTATGTGTCATGATCATAAAGACCAAATGTAACGTCTCAATTTTCCACGTAGGAAGACACGTGAGCGTTATGCCGTCACGGACCCGATCCGTGACAAGGCTAAACAATTCGAATAGGTTTTAGTAGTACAGAAGTCAAGGAAAACACAAATAGTAACATAGTCATAGCTTACAATCCCAAATACCTGTTTAGTTGCAACATTTAAACGGAGCTAAGCAGATCGCTTATTACATTCATCAATATAGTCATCTGATTTGTCGTATTATCTGAAATACATGAGTTCATCTATATATATACAAGATCTCTCTAAGAGCCTTCAGGTGCTGCTGGGGGCATACCTGCAATTGAAAAACATAACCGTGAACTAATGAAGCTCAGCAACCTCTGGTGTATGAATCCCAATTACACGGAACTTTCGCTAACGGTTATGGCGACCGCCGAAAGTCCCAAAAATATTTTTATATATATAGGAAAATATGGACGCCATACCACACAACATCGTTTTTCATCTCTTTATATGACTTTGTATTGGTTTTAGGAGTCTTTCCTTTATTTTGCATTTAGTTAGGGTTCATGCTCGACTCAAAAGCAGCGACAACTCCAAGGATATGACCGACTCGGAGTACAGAGATAAGATAAAGTGTCAATCGTCA
>JAOVYX010022268.1:0-14817 GCA_035668315.1 Drosera spatulata | reverse complement strand
GACAAATTCTCATGTCTAGTGATGGAGTTCTGCCCTGGGGGCGATCTACACACACTTAGGCAGAGGCAGCCGGGGAAATATTTCCCTGAGCAAGCAGTCAAGTATGATAATCTCTTCCCACTCTTAGATTTTTAAGTTCTGGTGCATGCAACATTTTTTTTTTGGTTGCAGTTTTCTTTGTTGCTCCTTTGCTCATGCTATTTGCGTTTGGTATTTCATTCTGGCTCTGAGCTGAAGGCAGTCATCCATAAGCTACTTGTTCATAATGATAACTGTTTGTCGAGAAGTTATTTTTTGCAATTCATCACACGTCATTCTTTTCTGGTCCATAAAAGATTATGTGCTTGAACATGCCTTCCCTTGGTAGAAATGTCATCCTGAAACTTTTTATGACAAAGAAGGTATGTTAACATGTTGTTTCATGGTTATGCACTTAGGATTTTTAACCAGGGTGGTGTACCATGCCTTCCTAATAATATGTAGAATAACGGGATGGTAGGCTTTTAAATCTTGTGATCTCTAACAACTCTCTTATCATTTATATCTTATAAGGAATTTATTGCACTGAAGTCACATACTTCTGTTGACAGTCCGTCTAAAAGTAAGCTTTGTTTGGTTTTCAGCAAATTTTCCTTGAGCAATTTAATGGTTACCCATCGAGGTTGTGAGACTTCTGGCCATTACTGAAAAATATGCCTTTCAGTTCAAACCAGATGTTCGTTATTTCCCAAGTTTCTGTCAAGAAAAATGTGAGTCGGACGGCACATGCCGACATGTTTTTTGTTTTGTTGCTTTCAAGGATTTTATTTCTTTTAACCATTTAAATGATTTCAGACTCTTTTGTAAATGTGTTTCTTGTGTATGTTTGACGGGACCATAGCTGTATCATATCTGTGCATAAGCAAGCTTCCGATTACATGGTTTAACCCACAGATCCCATGCTTTTGGATGGATCGGTTCTGAAGTTCATTGCTTGCGTGGAGGTTCATTTGCATTCTGTGGAAACATACATCGAACTATCGAGGCATAGGATGCATATATAAATCTGGTGCAATATACTTAAGCTTCCTGCTTCTGCTTGTAGGTTCTATGTATCAGAAGTTCTCCTTGCCTTGGAATACCTTCACATGCTCGGAATTGTCTATCGTGACCTTAAGCCAGAAAATGTTCTAGTCAGAGAAGACGGACACATAATGCTCTCTGACTTTGATCTGTCTCTTCGCTGCACCGTCAGCCCAACTCTTGTGAGAACCTCAACTAACGAACTTGAGCCCTTGCGGAAAGAACCTACTTACTGTGCCCAGCCGGCTTGCATTGAGCCTTCCTGCATCCAACCATCTTGTGTGGTTCCAACCACATGCTTCTCCCCTCGTTTCTTTTCGAAGAAGTCCAAGAAGGAAAGGAAACCAAAAAACGAGGTTGGAAGCCAAGTCCTCCCTCTACCCGAGCTCATCGCTGAGCCAACCAGTGCTAGGTCGATGTCATTTGTCGGGACCCATGAATACCTTGCTCCTGAGATCATCAAAGGAGAAGGCCATGGCAGTGCAGTGGACTGGTGGACATTCGGGATATTTCTCTATGAACTTTTGATTGGTAGGACTCCATTCAAGGGATCAGGGAACCGTGCTACCCTTTTCAACGTCGTCGGTCAGCCTCTCCGGTTTCCTGAATCTCCTGCCGTGAGTTTTGCTGCCAGAGACTTGATAAGGGGACTCCTTGTGAAAGAACCACAGCACAGGTTAGCGTACAAGAGAGGTGCAACCGAGATCAAGCAGCATCCTTTCTTCGAAGGGGTTAATTGGGCCTTGATACGCTGTGCAACCCCGCCAGAGATTCCCAAGCCGGTCGAGATACCTACTCCAGTGAGGCCAGCGGGTGAAAGGGCCGCTAATGGCAGCGGGCCTCCTGACCAAAAAGGGTTAGATAATTATCTGGAATTCGACTTCTTTTAATGTTTGCTGGAAGGCGAATTGTTGAACCTTAGAAGCACTGTGTTCCGTGGAGAGAATGGCCTTAGTATTCTTGATCGTTGAAAACCTAGAATCTGTAAGTCTCTGCTTTCATTGTGTCTTCCTTGTAACACATTATTCGTCTCTCGATTCTCAAGCCAACTCAATTTCAGATTTCTACAATGGATGAATATATGTTATTTGTGAAAAGTCTCGACTCTGCTAAGAAAATGGAAATGATGGAGAGTGAACCAGTCGATTGGTTTCTGTAACTTGTCGTGCGGGTCGGAAGTCGGGTCTTGGTTAGCCAGTGACTATTCACACAACAGAAGGACAATGTAAACTGGTTTTACCTGATTGTGTCCATGTACTCGAGCATCATAATTGAGGATAACCTGATGATGGAACTGGAGGATAGTTCACCAATCTGAGCTTTAATTCTACCTTTCCAGATTCAACACCAGAAAGCCTTAACCAGACATCTTGAATAACCTCACGATTGACACAACCGATGGAGCTGTTGCTGACGAGACTGTTCTAGCTTTGAGGGACGACTGCCTTCTACGGTGTTACCCTTCGGATACACATAGGATCTTTCTACTGATGCCATTGGTTGGAGATCGAGGAGTGCGTGACCCATCTTGTCAGCTCACTTGAAACGGTCTTTTATGTAACACTTCCTGTGAAAGAAAGTTTCTAATTGAGAACCTAGGAAACAAACCTGTTGTTTTAACAAAGAAGATTCATTACTACTATTAAGAAATATGTACGTTAATGTTTCTGTATCGCTCTTCTAACATCCGATAATTAGTACATGAGTAAATGAAAGTGTAATTGAGATGAAACATCTCATTTTTTCATGTATACAAATCATTCGCCATCTGCAATCTTTTACTGCATTCCGTTCCACTTCTCCGAAGTAGTTGAATAAGAAATCCCAAGAACTTAAAATGGAAAAGGTTCTAGCTTGTTTGATCTTGACAATTGTTGTAGCTTGTGGAGTTATGATGGCAGCTGCTGATAAGAATTCGTTTGAGAACTCGTCTCCTGTCGACACTTGGTTCGGTTAGCCTTTGCCTCCACAGCCAAGACCTGGGTTCTATAAATATTTGGGAGATTGTATCGATCAGACAACTCAAGCGTGTGGTATCAAGATATCGAACGCTATTTTCGGCAATGGAAAGTTTAATGATCATGCTTGCTGTCAAAAGGTTGTGAAAGCTAGATATCTATGCAACCGCGCTTTGATATCATCTTGGAAAAGTTCGACAAATTCAAACCTAAGGCGGCCCTTATCTTCAAGAATGGTGAAGCTATCTATGCTCAATGCTCAAAGCATTAGAAGTGATTGCGGATTAAGAACAATGAACAAGTCCATTATACAATTAAGAGTTGATAGTATGCATGTTTTGAGGTTCCTATATGTATCTTCTTATTTAGTATACAGATTGCGAACATTCACAACCATGATGGTGAATGAGCTAGTAGTGGGGAATAATTTCTATGATTGTTCTAGTGTATCAAATAAAGGACTTCGTCATTGATTATTAATCTTACCTATTAAGAAAACTGAGGCCTTTGATGTTGTTGGGTCTAAGCAAAGACGGGAGTCCAATCTCAAAAAGATAACCTATAGAAAAATGAACCTCATGATTTATAACCACCACATTGTTGAGAAAAGACAATAACTTTTTTGATTTTTCGATTTGCTTAATCTTGTGAGGAAATGTTTCAACCAACCCCAACAAATGTGCAATCCGATAAATATAAGACGATCACAACACACGTCTTTTAACGTAAAAAACCTCTCAAAATCTAGGGAGTAAAAGTCACGGGACCGATCTCGGAGTCCACCCAAAATCTTCACTATCACGATTTTGATACAAAATCAAGTTTCACTAGGTACATAATCTAAACATCACCATGAATAAGATGATAGTGTCTCTAATCTCACAATGACGGGATTCACAAGCATATAGTGAAGATCTAATAACAATAGCAACAACAATAAGGAAGATGGAGTGAAATCATCCAAAACTGTCGGCTCCTGTTCGGGGCTGGATTGACGGACTTACAGAACCCCAATCGACGATCCAACCGTTGAATATGAAGAACAGGATGTCGTGTTCACGCTCACAAAAAACATCTTAATCCGACCATGGATGTAGCTTGATCCGTCTGTTTTTCTCTAGCTGCACAGACCAGTATTTTCCCTTTCTCTCACTATTTGCTCATTGGTTTTACTTCTTTTTGCTGAAGATGTCCCTGCCTCTCCTGAAGAGATAAGAGCAAGAATGGTAGCAAAATGGACCACACACAAGCAATATGCACCACATGAAGTTTAGGTTGGAAATAGGACTAAGTGGTCCAACAAATCTCCCCTTTTAACCTAAAGAGGAGATTTCAGTAACAACGAATCAAGTGAAAATCATCATGCCAACGAGGCGTCGATAGAACTCGAACTTCTCCTTTGGAAGAGCCTTAGTCATCATGTCTGCACCATTATCGTCGGTGTGAACCTTCTCGAGCGATATCTTCTTTGCCTCCAGTGTCTCCCGTATCCAGTGATACTTCACATCTATGTGCTTAGACCTTGAATGAAAAGTATAATTTTTCTTAAGGTGTATAATACTCTGACTGTCACAAAAGTAAAGTATATCGATCCTGACTAAGATCAAATTTCTGTGTGAAACCCTTCATCCATAACAACTCTTTGCAAACCTCTGTCGCTGCGATGAACTTTGTCTCTGTAGTTGACAAAGCAACACATCTCTGTAGTCTGAACTGCTAAGCAATAGCTTCCCCGCAAAACTGATCAAATATCTCGAATTAGACTTTTTGCCATCAACATCCCCTGCCATATCTGAATCTGTGTAAGCAAGTAGAAACGGATCATCACTCCCAAATGAGAGTTTCAAACTAGAAGTGTCGTAGAGATATCTTAGAACCCATTTCAGTGTATTCCAGTACTCTCTACTGGGATTAGAAGTATATCTGTTGATAACTCCCACTGCATGAGCTATGTTTGGCCTGATACAAATCATTGCATACATCAAACTACCCACTGCATAAGTATAAGGAACTTTTTTCCATCTCTTTTCTCTCTTTCTCACTTGAGGGATATTGTTTTTTTGTTGAGCCTAAAGCGCATAATAAGAGAAGTGCTTATCACTTTAGCCTGATCCATCTTGAACCTCTGAAGTCTCAATGTACTTTTCTTGAGAAAGACATAGCCTTTTGCCTTCTCTGTCTCTACTGATTCTCATGCCTAGAATCTGCTTAATTGACCCTAAATCTTTCATTGAGAAAGACTTACACAATTGTTGCTTCAACCTCTGGATTCTGCAAGCATTCTGGCCAACTATCAACATGTCATAAACATAGAGCAATAAAATGATGAAATCATCATCTGAGAATCTCTGCGCGAACACACAGTGATTTGAAGTAGTCTTCTGGTAGGCGTGCTCCCCCATAAAAGACTCAAACTTTCTGTACCATTGTCTCGGTGCTTGTTTCAATCCGTACAAATTCTTTTTCAATCTGTAAACAAAGTTCTCCTTACCTTTGATCTTGAAACCCTATGGTTACTCCATGTATATCTCTTCCTCTAAATTTCCATGAAGGAAAGACGTCTTCACATCCATCTGCTTGACCTTGAGATCAAGTCTGGTTGCTAAATCCAGAATAACTCTGATTGAAGATATTTTCACAACTGGTGAGAAGATCTCATCATAATCAATCTCCCTCTTCTGACTAAAACCCTTGACGACCAATCTAGCTTTGTATCGCGACTGTGAAGTATTTTCATCATGCTTCAACTGGTAAATCCAGCGATTCTTCAAACCTTTCTTGCCTCTCGATAAAGCCACCAACTCATAAGTATGATTTTCATGTAAGGAATTCATCTTGCCTTGCATTGCATCCATCAACTTAGCTCTGTTTTCATTAGCAACGGCTTCTTGAAAATATTTAGGCTCACTTGAATCTGTTAGCAACACATACTCATCAGGCGAGTATCTAGTGGATGGCGTACGAACTCTGATGGCCTATCTCGTACCAGTAGCTGGTGGAACTGCTGGTGCTTGCTGCTGAACATCAGCAACATCCTCTGGCCGAACATCAAACCCATTTGCACCCTGCTGCTTGTATTGTGCCCGATCCCCCTCTAATTCCTCAAACTCAAGCTGAGCATCACTCCAAAGTTGATCTGAAATCTCATCAAAGACCTCATCCTGAATTTGTCTCTGCAAATCGGAAGTCGGGATCACTTCAATTTCAATACTGTCATCAGAATCTCGAGATACTGTCTTCTCTATCCTCCGAATATCTGCTATTGTCTGGTCCTCCATGAACACCACATCTCTACTTCTGACAATCTTCTTTTCAATTGGATCTTAAAGGCTATAGCGAAACTCATCAGAACCATATCCAAGAAAGATGCATTCACGAGTCTTGACATATAACTTGGACTTTTCATCATTCGGAACACGAACGAAGGTCTTGCACCCAAATACTCTCAGATGGTCGTAGGAAATATCCTTACCGTACCAAACCCTGTCTGGCACATCACCATTTAAAGCAACTATCGGAGAAAGATTGAGAATATGAACCACAGTATTCAATATCTCACCCCAAAATGATTTTGAAAGTTTAGCATCTGCAATCAAACATCTCACTCTCTCTATCAAAGTTCTGTTCATCATTTCAGCTATGCCATTCAATTGAGGAGTTTTAAGGGGCGTCTTTTGGTGTATGATATCATGCCGTCTGTAGCATGCATTAAACGAGCCAATATACTCACTATCGTTGTCTGAACGGACGCATTTTAACTTCTTTCTAGTCTGTCTCTCAACTGAAGTTTGAAACTGTTTGAATACATCTAATACTTGGTCTTTTGTCTTCAAGAAATAAACCCAGAGTTTTCTTGAATGATCATCAATGAAAGTGACAAAGTAAATTACACCACCAAGTGTCGCTGGTCGAATTGGACCACAAACGTCTGTATGTACCAACTCTAATAGACCCGATTTTTTGGAAGAAGGGTGACTTTTGAAAGATACTCTATATTATATTTCAACTAAGCAATGTGCACATTTCTCAAGTTTCGCACTCTTTACTCCAGAGAGTAAATTCTTCTTGGCTAACACACTCATACCTTTCTTGCTCATATGACTAAACCTTTTATGTCATAACTTAGTTATATTTTCTTTTTCTGGAACACTGCATTTGTTCGTAGAAATCTTAGCTTACAACAAATATAAAAAAGACTTCTTCTTTTCTCTAGCCATAACTGAGGAACCTTTATTGAGTTTCTAAGGGTCATTTACAAAAGTGTTGCAATACCCCTCGTCGTCGAGTTTACCAGTCGAAATCAAATTTAGACGAATGTTCGCTACATGTCTGACATCCTTAAGAACTACATTTGATCCATTTCTAGTCTCTAAGTAAACATTTTGAACACCTATCACTTTGACGAGGCCGTCATTTCCCATTTTCAACGAGCCAAAGTCCCCCCGGTTATAAGAATCAAAAAACTTCCTCTTTGATGTGATAACATCTCTAATCCCACAATAACGGGATTCACAAGTATATAGTGAAGATCTAATAATGATAGCAATAACAATAAGGAAGATGGAGTGAAATAATCCAACAATTCCGGTTGTTGTTCAGAACTGGATTGGTGGACGTACGGAACCCCAATCGACGATCCAACCATTGAATATGAAGAACAAGATGTCTTCTATATGCTCACCCAAAAACAGCTTGATCGGACCATAGATGACTCTTGATCCGTATGTTTTCTTCCAGCTGTGCAGACCAGTGTTTTTCCCTTCCTCTCACTTTTTGCTCACTGGTTTTATTTCTGTTTGCTGCTGTGTATTCTCACCCAAGATGTCCCTGCCTTTTCGGAAGAGATAAGAATAAGAATGATAGCAAAATGGACCACACGCAACTAATATGCACCACATGAAGTTCAGGTTGGAAATAGGACCAAGTGGTCCGACACACATGGTATATGTCAATGTGGAATCGTAACAGTTCTCAAAAAAGTGGATTTTGAGGCATCGGCTTATGCCTTGATATAGAACCCGAAGATTATATATATATATTATGGGTTTGGTGAATTTGTGGTTAACCACAAATAATTTTATTGGTGGTTAGACCGTTAGATTTGAAAATCAAGAGATTAAAAATTCATTTTTTCTGCATTAATTGAAAAAAAATAATTAACTTTCAATCTCAACCCTTAATCTCTACATCCAAGGGTCTAACGACAAATCCATTTTTCCCAATGTCTTACACCAGACGATATTCATTGGAGGAAAGATACACTTCTTGACTGAATATTCGAGCTCCAGTCCCTAGTAGACTTAGATCAGGAGAGGAAGCCACTACTGCATAACTAGTAAAGTAATTTGCCAAGACAGCTGAGTAAGTGCAACGCAGAATGTTATGTGCCGACAATCGTGGGAGAATTGAATCAAAGTGGAGGATCAACAGTTAAAGTTTTTTTCTTTCCTTGTGAAGTATTTTTCATTTATAGTTACAGTACCCATGAGAAGGAGCTGGATCGTAGTTCTGTCGACGAACTTACTCCCTGTTAAGCTTGTTTCTAAAATCCACCAACCTGCTCATTTGTCTAATGTGGAATATAGGAAAAACGAGCAAGGCAGCTATAAATCAGTTAATACCATCATCCCTTTAGTTAACAGACACATATAATGAATTATGAGCTACTTAAGTAGTAAATGCCTATCTGGTTTTTTGCTATTCGATTTTAAAACAGTTTGGCTGAGAAGAGATCATGCATCAGATGACGACTTCGTCATGACGCTTGTTGCTGTAGTTGTTGAGTGACCCAAGTCTTCTGTGGCGAAATGATGAGGCGGAGGGACCAAATGTAGCATCTGATCATTGGCTCTTGTTGCGCTACATTCTCCTTCGAGCTCTCCGTATTAGGATACTTGGAATTGTTATTTGTTCAGAAGGACATGATCACGTGACACCGAATCATTTTGAAGCATGATGAATGGAGGAAAGACCAATTAAGTTATGTAAGTTAGCTGTATAGATGAAGGTAGAGCATAAGGGGCTGTATGAAATCATCAAACCCAAGCTTGCTCATGGCCCAAATCACGTCCATGGCAGTGACAGTCTTACGTCCTTGATTCCTGCAGCGGTAATTGGCCTCACTTGTGATGAAACTAATGTACTCGGAAACGCACTCCTGAATGTACTCGGAAATGCACTCCTGAATGGTCTCCTTGGCATCACTGGAGATCTTGGCGTGGGCTGGCAGGATCTTCTTCATGATCCTAGTAACATTAGCAATTGGAATCAGTCTGTCTTGATCACGCACGAAGCATTGATCTTCGGCTGCAGCTTCTTCCTCTTCGGCCGGGTCGAAGCCATTGGTTCCGGCAGCAAGGGCAGCAGCACCTTCGCGGGACATATATATCGGCAGGGGTAGGGGCAAGGGTGACGTGGTGGTGGTGGTGGTTGAAGTTGTTGCTGAAAGCTTCGTTTTTTCGTGTATATATAGGGAATGAGGAGGAGAGACTCATTCATTAGAAGGATCATCATCCACAAAATTTACATTTATGAAACTTGTAGGCTTGTGCATAGGTGTCATTGCGGAACTAGCCGTCAAGAATTCTCATCCAAATGCTTCTTTTAAACTGTGTCCAGACTAACGAGTGAATTTCATCCATCATACGTCGGTAAAATTCTGTTAATTTCGCATATACATATTCGAGGTTTAATCTGTTACGTGTTAAGAAGCATACACGTACTATCTCATAACCACATATCCAATACTTCTTTTGACCAGTTAGAAAGGATTCATCTTAGTGACTACGTTTTGTCTCACAACCGTGTTTTGTACTGCCGGACCAGTCCAATTGTGCTTGGGAACATATACACCACGAGCTGCCAATGCCATGTGAATGCTCCCACTTTGCATGCACATATTCTGATACTCAAATTCATGAATCTCGAAACACAAGTGTGCCGACAGATTGATCTCCTCTTTCTGGAAAAAAAACATTGCATTACAAGATATCTTTATGATCATCAAGATTATTAATGACATAGTCATTATTTTTTAATTAGAAAAAAGTACATTTAATCTTTTTCAACTTTTTCGAATTTGCATTAAACACCCGAACTGAAGAATACGTAAGTGAACCCCCGATCTATAGGACCAAAATGCCACAACTACTTTTATGCTCTGCCGTTAATGAAAAAAAGACATAAATACCCCCTTATTTTGAACATTTTACCCCTTATTTTACACTGTAATCTAATTTCTTATCTCTTTCCCAAATTCACAACATCATCTTCATCCCCATACTCCACCCCTTGTCATCTTCTTCCACAACTTCATGATTTGATTGGATTAGATCTAGAGGTTTATGCGATGAATTCTATAATTTTGGGGGTTTTTTTGTGATGATATAGAGTCGATCACAGATTGACTTGAGATTTGATCCATATTTAGATATTTATTTGATATGCGCAAACTATATTTGTGATAAATATCTTTAGTCTATATCTTTAATTTTGATATTTTTAGGTGACAAAGGTGAATAAGGGTTTATTTATAGAGATTTGTATGGGTCTGCGGATCACCTTTTTCTTTAGAGTTTAACAGTTGAGGAGAGACAATTTAGGATACGTATCATATTGATTAGTGATATGTTCTTTGTGGGTTTTTCTATCCCACGAGGGTTGTTAAATCCCGAGATAGTAGTATTTTTGTTACGGTTCTTGTTCGTGGTTGATCGTGTGATTAATAGTGGTATTCGGTGCATCAATTTCTCGTGATAACTTCGTAACAAGTGATATCAAAGCTTCACATTACGTCCTGCAAAGGTAAGTGTAACGTCCCGACTTTTCATTACTTAATAATGCTACATATGAGGTCATTGCCGCTGGGCTCAACGCCTCAGTTTGGCAAAAACTTTACCTGCTGGCTTAGTCATAAGAATTAAGTTAAATTCACTTATACATCATTAGCTTAGAAACTTTTGATGCACTTAATCATAACTCAGAATATCACCTTTACAGCGGAATTTACATTTATTTCTAAGATCAGAACACCTTTCATACATAAGATACATCTAACATCAAATCTTAGGTCACATTTCTCCTTCTAGTCTTACTCCTGCAACAAAGAGAAGAAGAAAGACACAGAAAAATAGTAACAGTGAGCTATATGAGCTCAATAACGTGTCGGCCCCCTTACCAGGGGTTACACGAGAGGAGAAGATAATAAAAGAAAAGAAAAGAAAAATGATCATTTAGATCCTTTGTTCCAGCACTCTGGAATTATCATATCAATCTGACATTCACAATTATCATCATAAGTATATTAATGATTCACTCTAGTCATATAAACACACTTAACACCACGTAATGGCGCTCGAAATCATGCGTCCATCGACACTCCAGACATTATCTACGTCATTTACTACCGTAATATCCTTTATGATAATGACAGTCAAGATCTCCACATCAAACAAATTGAGACAATGATACTGTGACACGATAGGTTCCCAGTCCAAGTCTCACGCACTGTTGCACTCAACAGTTCACTCAAGTCTTTGATATACTTACCATCATGTCAATCACACAGAGACGACTGACAATAGATACCCTCAACGTTATAATTGTGTCCTTGGCGAGACTTATTCAATTTCATAGATAAGCTTTATTCAGCTTTAGCAAAACAAATCATTATCTGTTACAGTACACCCACCACCTCCTTCCTCTTCTCTCATTTCTCTGATGAGAGAATGATACACACACTGATCATACGGGATCCGTGTGTATCCAATGCTTGTCATAAAGGTGTCAAACCTGTGATATCATTGTCGGGATGACTGCTTTAACTCGTACAATGGTTTCTTCAACAAACAGACTCGGTCTTTCATTCCTGACAATCAAAACCCCCCTGACATGTAAGAATGCTGTCTTCATATCTATTTGCTCAAGTTCAAAATCGAATTTAGCAACCAATACTAGAAGAACTCGAACAGAAGTGTGTCTGACTATAGGAGAAAAGACTTCAGTGTAGCCAATACCTTCCTTCCGAGTGAAACCATTAACCACCAATCTGTCCTTGAATCTCACTTCGCTATCATCGCCTTGAATCTGAATCAATACCCTGTGCTACATTTTCCTTTCGACAAATAAACTAGACTCCAAGTGTTGTTCTTGTGCAGAGACTCTAGTTCTTCTTCCATAGCTGCAGTCCACTGGGCACATTCTGAACTAGCGATGACTTTCCGAAATGACAAATGGTCATTCTCAACTGCCTCGCTAACTATATGTCTATATGCCATCAAATCTGAATAACCGTATTGAATTGGGGGTCTGATCTCTCGTCATTCCCTATCACAGCTAAGTTAGTACTATTGCAGAGTGGGTCCTACCTGGACTGGATCTGATATTAGTGACTTCACTCTTGGATTTTCTGCTTCTTGAACTGTCTGCAAAACATCAGTGGGAATTATGGAATCTAAGAATTCCCCGTCCTCGTGCTCCACCTCAAATATCGATCTCTTGACTGCTCGTGTCTACTCCACCTGTTGCTGAGTACTCCCCTGATTCTCAACTTTCTTGTTTAATATTGAATCCTCATCAAATGTGACATCTTTACTGATGACGATCCCAGGTGATGATGGATCAGTAGAGTATAGTTTATACCCCTTCATACCTGGCTGATATCCAAGAAAGATGACCTTCTTGACCCTAGGTTGCAACTTTTCTTCGCTGGCATGATAATATGCAGGACAACTAAAAATACGAAGGTTGGAATAATCAGCGGGTTTATCGGACCAAACCTCATAAGATGTCTTCATAGATAACGCTGAGGAGGATGACCTGTTTACCAGATAACAAACCGTCATAACTACTTCAGCCCAAAACCGCTCCTTCAGCCCGGTCCCAATCAACATACACCTAACTCGCTCCATGAGCGTCCGGTTTCATGCGCACTTCCACCCCATTTTGCTGAGGTGTGCATGTGACAGTGCGGTGCCTCACAATGACAGTGTGTAAGACTCTTGATCTGTCTGTCGATCTGCCTCTCAATCATCTTCAACCACTCCTTAAAGGTCTCAAATACCTTCGATTTTTTTTCAAGAAATATATCCAGACATAACGGAATAATCATCTATGAAGGTTCAAAAATTACTTTTTACCTCCTAACGATACATGCGGAGATGACCTCCATAAATCTGAGTGAATATAGTCGAGTGTCCTCTTTATTCTGTGTATCGCACCTCCAAACTATACTCTCTTCTACTTGCCAAGAACACAGCCCTTACAGAACCCGAGCTTCTGTGTCTTCAAACCTCCAAGCAAACCAGCCGAACTCAGAACATCAATCCCCCTATTGTCCATATGCCTAATCCGCATATGTCATACCTTCACCTCAAAACTAACCTCACCATCACGGACTGACAAAGAGCTTGCAACAGCGACAACTCCATCCTACGTATCGTCGATCAGGTTCTCCTTGACCTCCATGTCCCCATCCTGAGAATGATAGAAATGTCCTTCACGATCATGAGAACCCAAAAAAATAAGGTTCCGCCTCACAACTGAAATATAACAAAAATCTTTCAATTTCCGTACAACACCGTCCTACATCCGAATAAGAACATCTCATATGCCAAGAATCTTACAGGCAGCATTGTTGCCCATAAGAACTACGTCACCTTCGGACTCAGAAAATGTGACGAATTACTCCGGATCCGGACAGATGTGAAAGATGCAACCGTAATCCATCACCCACTCTGAAGTAAATGCGATCAAAGAGACCACGACGATTGTAAGAATGGTCGAGACGGTCTGAGTCTCAACAATTCCAGCAACTGGGGCTTCCTTCATCTTCTGATTATTCTTCAGCTTAAGGCATTCGTTCTTCTAATGTCCCTTTTAATGACAATAGTGACAAGAGTCGGATTTCTTTGAGCTGCTACTCTCCGAACGGCCTCTGAACTTATCCTGATGTCTTTGATCCTGTCTCTCTCTAATGAATAGCCCATCATTAAAGCTCGATGGCCAAGACGACTCCGAGAGCTGGTATCTCCGCTGGTTACGGATCAAAGACGTCTTCTTTTTAACCTGCGATAAATAAATCAAGACAGTAAAAAATCCAATGGACCTAATTAAATATCAAGTTTAACAACGTTCGTTCCTAAACCTATGTGGGCTAACCCGATGTAGAAAATAAGGATTGAACGCTACCAAACTCTGATACCAGTTTGTTACGACCAAGGTCCGTTGATTTTATCGTCACTAGTAAATTATCGTTACTAGCCTAAACGGATTAAATAGAACATTACAAATATAACACCAATGAACAAAATTTAAATAAAACAAATAAAAAAGACAGAGATTTTACGTTGAAACTTTTACGGGAGAAAACCATGGGCGGTTCCCGACGATGAAAAAATCTACTAGCCAAACGAGAATGTACAAAAGAACTACACCAAACACCGAGAGTATAACAATAAAGAATATATAAGTGACTCACTCCTAAAATAAATCCCTTAAGTTCTAAATATGTATTTAAGTAACAAGAAGTGAACCTTACTTTTTCCTGCCTTTAGCTCTTGCTTTGGTCTGTCTCTAAATATATAGGCAACACAAACATGTGTAAGGTCTTCTTGGTTATAATATAGCACGGACACAACACAAGAGAGCCACTGAGAAAATGAGACAACACGGAGGATCATACGGACCACCTTTATCATCAATTTGAGACATAGTGTCCACACCCAAATCAGTTAAACCCTGAAACAAATTTGAACTCCCAAATCACCTCGAATTTCCTCCTCAGGATGTTCATTTTGTC
>JAOVYX010022267.1:0-14818 GCA_035668315.1 Drosera spatulata | reverse complement strand
AGGACCAATCCATCCGAAAAAAAGAACCCCGAAAGATTATTGTTTTTTTTAGCATTCGAAATTCTTTTTCCCGGATGGACTGATCTTTCCGGAATAAAGAATCCCAAATGGTGTTTTTTTTTATATCCGAAATAATATAATAATATATTATAATCGATCAGATTGATTTGATATCAAATAAAAAAAACGTTGTAGTTAATATCGAATGGAGGGAGTATAACATTATGAGTTCAAAAACAGCAACACCTTTCCAAGCAGTATAACATCACTCATGTCACCGACGCAACAGAAGTGAAGCCATTTAACTACAGATAGTCACTCAACAGCCTGAAATTTATTTCCTAAATACATCAGCTTGGCCGCCAACAGACTGTATGTTGTCAATCTCTAAAGCTGCCGAACTCCTCGCATTTCTGTGTACCTTGCACTTACTCGAAACAATCTTTCCATTGTTGAGGATGCTACCTTTATTCTGTTTCCCCTCCACTCTCCTCTTCGCTCTCCTCCAAGTTAAGATGGTTCATGTTCCTCTCAAGGGGAGGAAGCCCATCGTCCTCATCCTCAGAATCAGCAGCTCCTGTGTCACATATGCCGTCGTCCTTCATTATAATTGGAACATGTGGGGCTGAAGGGCTTTTTTGCTGAGATAACCAGGCATTTTGGACTGAAATAATATCAGCACTATTTGAGCATTCAGAATAAGCCTTGAGAAGTTCCTTGTTCAGGGATAGGAAAGCATGCCCCCACTTGAACTTGCCCAAGAGCAAATTCCCCGTCTCTTCTTCCCCACAAATTATCAAAGCAGCAGCCAGTGCCTCAACGCAAGACAGCTCACAAGGCCGCCCATAATTCACTGGATTTGCAGCCGCCAGCCAAGGTAACAACCGAGGGGCAGCACACCGCAGCTTCACAAAAGGCACATCACTCAGACGTGCCCATGAGCAGTCAACAACAGCCAATCCTCTTCTCTTCATCAAGTCGTGATCTTCCTTCGATACGCATTGTGTACCCGTAGGACTCAGCACAATTCCCCCAAATCCACTAGATACTCGCAACTCCTCAAGCAATTTGAACCTCGCTAGCTTGCGCCCTGTACACCTTTTGGAGTCACACTGTCCAAAATCCCACATTGCAAGCTTAATTTTTGGAATCACCATGAGATCCTCTTCTTCAACTCCATCTTCCGAAGGAAGAGAACTACTTTCTTGGGATTCGAAAGGGTGGAAACGGGAACTAGGCTGTCCCCGTTGTGAACGATGGCTGTTCTGTCTTCTAGGTTTGTTATGTCCCATGGATTGATACCAGATTAATGGCACTAGAGGAAATGAGCATGTGACCGGCTACAAAGAAGCACTGCATTCAGGAAAATACCGAACATAAACAACGAATGAATATTATTCATAACAAACAAAGTACACAATAAACATCAGGATACAAGACCATTCGATTCCGCTAGGAATATACAAGAATACATAAGTACATGCAGAATAAGGAACGATATGGGACCTGGATCCCCAGCAGCGATGCTGTGGTGCTAAACACGCAGCTTTCCTTGCCCAAAAAAACTGAAAGAAAAAAAAACTTAATTTTTTTGCACTCAAAAACCTGCACAGAACACCCCTGCTGTACACCACAACAGCAGGGGATGCAACTTCAACAATATGTGATCAATGGGTACTCAAGAACTGAGAGTACTCAGAGCACTCGCAGCAGATTCTTCATGCGAGTCCCTACCCTCCCATTTAGGGATTTCCAACTGAAAAATTGTGTCCAATGGCTTCCCTATCTTGATTTTTAACCCCAAAGCAATCCCTAAATCAATTTTGGTTCCCCACTTTCAAGGAATCCAAAATATGCATTCCTACCTCATTTTTCCCCTGTCACATCACCGAAAAATTGAGGGGTCACTCTTTCCTCTCCTCATTTTCTCTCTCCTCCCCTCGTTTCTCCCTCCAAAGACGACTCCTTTCTCTGACGATTTCATCTTCGTCTACTCTGCATCAACAGCAAATCAAGAAATTGATCCGAGTTGATTTCATAGTTCACATATGATTTCATGGTTCATGTTGTTCAATCTCTAAGTTGATCTGTTTGGTGTTCTAGTCGTTTGCATCGGGGGCAGATCCACAAAGTTTACAAAATTTTCTTTGAGTCGATTTGCATCATCAATCATAGATTTGATTTTTGTGGGTTTTACAGCATTACGATCCTCTAAATTTGTAATTTAAATTTCTGTTATTTGAAGTTGTTGAATGATAGATTTATTTTTGTTAGAACTTTTTTTCAAAAAATTATGTGCATAATTTTCAAGGATTTAGAAAGATATAATATATATATTTTAAATGATAGGGAATCAGAATAAGGACACTGTTGCGCACACTTTATGCAAAAATAAGGATAGTGACACTATACCACTGTACAATAGAGATAGAAATAGGAGGATACAGTTTGTATGAGTACACAGCAGAATTGAACATATTGACCACCAACCAAATACAGAGTGGTTGACCATTTGCAAGAAGTTTATTTCGGTAAAAGAGTATTAAATTAAGCTTAACAAATGAACACACTAACCTACAAACACAACACATCTTCAATTTTGCAAAGGTGAATCCTTCAAGGTGTATCTATATGGAGCTAGCCGGAACTCACCTCAGCCAGAAACGTAGGATAGAAATAGATGAGCATAGGGTTGTTGTCGGGTAGAACAAGGATATGACACTGACCAAGGGAAAGCAATGAGGACTTGTCTCCACAAGGTTATTGCACCAAGTTGCGAGATTCAGGATCCCTATATTGGAGACAGAATCTTATAGAGCATACCCTGGATCAAAGTTTGACATCAATTTAAGCAACAGCGAAATCTTCGCTTCAGAAGAAACAAGGACAAATTACCTAGAACTACAAAAAACCAAAACTAATCCCAACAAACTACACACGGAAACATATTTATCAAAAACTACAATTTTTAGGGGACCATATATTCTCCACACACACGCATACTCTCTCACCCATCTCTCTCTCACATCAATTTCATCCTCATCGCCATTGTCTCCTCCATTTCATTTAACTTCAACTTCTTAATGTCACCTAACTCAAATCAAACACATCTACAAAACCACAAAGATTCGAACCATCCGAGATTGAAAGCAAAAACTTTGTTTGTGTAACGTTTCGACTTTCACGTTGGATGACACGTGGACGTAATGCCGTCACGGACCAAATCTGTGACAAGACCAAATAAACCAAATGGGTTTATAGAAATAAAAATCAAGGAACTATATAAACAATAGTCACATTGGTAGTTTATAATTTCAAATATCTGTTTACGCTACAACATTTGTATAAAAATAGTCCAAATCAAATGTTACATTAGGTAAAAATAGACATTTCATTTGATATATTATCCAAAACCAAGAGCATGTGAGACTATCTACATGAATACAAGCTCGTACTATGACCCTCCAGGGGGCAACTGAGGATATACTTACAAATGAAACACATAATCATAAGCAAAAAAAGCTCAACAACCTAAGGTGTATGAATTTCATTTACAGGGGGCTTCCGCTAAGGACTATAGCAACCGTCGAAAGTCCCTACAAACGTTTTGATAATATAATAGGAAGATATAAGTGCCATATCAAACATTATTGTGATGATACATTCTATGCATCTTTATATCGCTTTTACGAGTCTTTCCTTTGCATTTACTTATAGTTCATGACTTAAATTGAAAAATAAACTTCAAAGATACGACCGACTCAGAATACAGAGATAAAATGTCAATCGTCGGGCGGCTATCCATGAGATTTTTATTTCCGCACCTGAATATTTCGTGCGTCGTCTTACACCTCTTGTGCACTTTTAATGAGACACCGAAAGTCAACATTGAGATGATTTAGGCATCCCTACAGAGAGCAAGCCGTGGTCCCACCACAACGGCGTCGAAGTCGCTACATACATGTGAAAAGGTTGAGGGATGCTCACCGCTCCCTAATTAGTCCTCACCCGTGACGATGATTCAAAGGATAAATACTGGAGTCCACTCACTCAAACCAAAGCCACCAAGGTTATTCAAGAACATAACAAATGATCTCTATGGATCCAAGAAGGGACACCCAGGTTGACCTTCACAGTTTAAGAACATAATATGTATTATTTCGTTCGTTTTTCATTAGTTCACATTTCATAGATAG
This sequence comes from Drosera spatulata, assembly GCA_035668315.1. Taxonomy (NCBI): domain Eukaryota; kingdom Viridiplantae; phylum Streptophyta; class Magnoliopsida; order Caryophyllales; family Droseraceae; genus Drosera; species Drosera spatulata. The sequence goes on along the minus strand of JAOVYX010022267.1, from coordinate 10,622 downwards.
TGCAACTAAGGTGTACATCCCCGTGTTCTTTTTATTTAACGATTTAAGGGTCGTTCTCATTTATTTCTCAAAGAGGATATTTATATTATGATAGTACATATTCTAGCCCATTTAACCCCGCATATCCCATATAGCACATCAATATGAAAACATACATCCTCGATCCCGATCCTTTCTGTTCCCATATAACGTCACAACCCCAAGTTTCAATTAATGAGATTATACGTACATGATCACCATGCCCTAACACTTGCTTACATAAGACTCGTAACATAGCATACTCACGATCTTAACATTTCACGTACGTGCAATCTAACACATACACACATATATCCCCTGCGCAGACATCACTATACGACTTCAATATGCTCACACAGGCACAACTGCGCAGCCATCACCAACCCCTAACTCAATATACACAAATATATGTATCCTGCACAACACCTCCATGTGCTCCCACACACATACATAACAGCTTAAACAACCATAAACAAACACCCTCAGCCACGAGGCACACATCCTGCACGTTCACATTGCCCTTAACCTTAACATACCATACACACCTTAACATCACAACACATCAACACCTACACATTTCCTCACAACCCGCAGCCACACCATAACATACCTAACAAACACAGCCTCGCCATACACACGTGATACAGCCAACACACCAAGTGCACAGGATCGCACCAAGCCATCACGTACACAGCCCTGCACACCATGCGCACACACTCATACAGCAACACGAATACGCCAACAATCACGCACGCACAGCGAAAACAAGTTGCACACAGACATATCAGGTCGAGGTTAGGTTACCTTCGTTGCCTGATCAAACCCTAAGAGCTTTAGAAACGAGACACCACGATCCTTATCTTCCTGCTGCTGTTGTTCGTCCTCCCGCTGCTGGTGGCTGGCCGACGTTCGGGTTTGTCGGGCCAGGCTCGGGCCGCTATCGGGCTGTGGCCGAGTCGTTGCTGGGCTGTGGCTCCGCCACTGTCCGGGCTGATGGCGGTGTGAGGGATCCGTTGGTGGCCGGATCGTGGTGGTCCGAAGTGGTGGGGGGTCGATGGGAGCTCGGGTGGTCGTGTCCGGGGCCAGGGATGGCCGGATCTAGTTCGCCGGCGTCTCAGGCGGCGTGATGCGGCGACCAACGATGGGGATCTTGGTGGTGGTGGTGGGGTTTGGTGAAGAAAATAGTGAAGTGGTGGCGCGCGGAGAAGCTTCGAGGGGCCGTGACTGGGGCTGTGGGATGATGGGGGGCGAGCTGCGGCTGGGGAAGCCAAGGGCGGTGGCCGGCGGTGTTGGGGCTTGGTGGTGGCTTTGGTGACAGATTGTGGTGGGTGTTGGTTTGGTGACAGATGAGCGGTGGGGTTGTCTCTGGAAAATAAATTATTGATCGAATTAATTATCCTTAATATTTTACATTCATGTCTGGTTTAATAATTTCAGGTTTTCAAACTTAAATTTATAATCCAAAAATATAATTATTTTAACTTTGTAACATTCGTTACTTTAAACCTTTATATAACATTCGTTATTTAATATATTTTGTTTTTGTTTTATTTAACTACGTATCGTACATATATTTTATATTTTATTTCATAAAAGTTTCGAGTATTACACTTTGTGTTTGTGGATTGAAAAATTAGGATTTTGAGATTCAGATTTTATCACAGATGGAATTATTGTCTTTTTTGGGATGTATTGATGCATTTTGCTATTTCAAAAGCTCTTTTGATTTAGTTAGGGTTTTGAGATTCAATTTTTATCGCGGATGAAATTGTCATTTTTTTTTGAATGTATTAATCTATTTTTCTGTTTGAAAATTATTTTTATTTTCAATCAAATATTTATATGAAGGTGATGCTGTGTTTTGGAATCAATTATTTCTTTGTTCTGACACTCTGTTTTTTTATATATATATTCTGTTTTCGTTTTTTTTTCCAGACGTTCTATTTCTGAAACAGAACGTTTGAACAAATACACAGAACATCAGTTAAAAAATACATAGCCTATTGTTTCTTCCTTGTCTCGAGTCTGTATTTCATCATAGCCATGCCATAATTTCTCACCATGCAAGAGGCTATTGTTGACGAATAAGAGCTACTCAAACAACAACTGACTTGTATTGTTTTGGATTGTTGTTATTATTGTGTTCGACAAAAAAAGATGATGAGAGGGTGTTATAATGGAGGAAGTGAAGAAAGGAGAAAAGAAGGACGAGCATGACGACGATGAGATTGATGAGGATGATGATGAAGAGGACGACGAAAAGACAAATGAGACGTAATTGGTTTTATTTTTTGTCGATGAAGAGTGGAGGAAAAAAACCTTTTTTTATTGTCGTATATTTTGAAATAATGATTTCTTATGTATCTTTTTGAATTTTTTTCAACTTATTGTATATTTGGGTAAATCTCCCAAGAAACAATTCATTTTAACAGCTACATATCAATTCCAACGAGTGACCTCAAAATTCATGGTTACATAAGAGCAAGTCTAGTCATGAGTTAAAAATGATGCTATTTTTATAATTCGACATCAAATGGAAAAAATAGTGCTTTATGAGCTAAACTGATGTCAGAATAAAACTGATCTATAATTAGTTTCATATTTGACACCAGTTATAAATGTACCTATCTTTATCACGCCATCAAAGATGGTTATCTTTTGATTTCTTTTGTTTGCAAATTATCGATTAATTATAAATAAAATATTTTAATTAAGAGTTAGATAAGTATATAGTTGAAAAAATAATTAGATAATTGAATAAAAAATTCAAGTAAAAACATAGTTGAAAAAAGGTTGAAATTCATACAAGGTGTTAGAAAATTTAATGAAAAGATCATAAATTAATATTTAATATTGAAATCATAATCAACAAGCTAAAAATGTTCTGATCGTAAGAAAATTTGTTATAATTGGAATTTTTTTTATGGTGTAAAATAGCTCCAAACATTTGAGTGAAAATTCTGTAATTGATACCAAATATATTTTTTAATGTCAAATTATAAAAATGACCGTGCTCATTTTAGTAAGGTTGGACTTGCTCCAATTGCAACTACATGTAGTATCTTTATGAATTGAGCTAATCTTAAAACCAAGTTTTAATATTTTCTATATGGGTGAATCTTCCCCCACTGAATTGAATCGACAATCAGCGTCATCTTATGCAAACAACACAAAATCCTGCTAACAGAAGCCATATAGATTACAGCAGAGAAACAAGATGGAACCAAATCCAAACAGAAAAAGAAGGAAGAACAAAAAGAAACACCTCGTAAAAATCCCAAGCACAAAGCAAGCTAAGTAAAGTCGAAAAAAATGACCACTTACTGCTTGGAGTGGCTGGCGCGGTGGAGAAGCGCACACGACGAGAAAGGCCAAGTCGGCCGCGGGGGCCAATTTTTGAAAGAAATAGCAATTGGGAGAATGGACGGGGACTGACGGGGCGACGAATACTCTAAACCTAGAACAAATTTTTTAGGAATTACTCCTAGAGTCTCATATTAAATATAACACTCTTAATCATTATATTATTCGATATTTATTCTAAGAGTTTTGTTGTTTATTTTAATGACCTAAGAAAATTATGTTACTAGCATCAGGCTGAAATAACTAACTTAAATTATCATTAGTATTTCACGATAATTTTGCAAAAAATAATGTTTGATCGTCTCGTGACAGAAGTCAAATTTCGCTTTGACAGATGTGTTTTTCAAACTATTATAAATAATTCAAAATGGAAGGAGTATTGTTTTTTTTTTTTTTTTCTCCAACAAAATATACTGTGATGTTTAAGTTCTGTTTCTAAGTTTTATCGAAATGGAAAAGAAGGAAAGGGGAGACGAGAGGAGGGGAGAGAGAGGACATCAATAAGAATATTGTTAGTGAGGTGGATGAAAGAAAAAGTAAATTATTTGATTTTTTTATATTTATGGATATTATAAATAACAAATATTATATCTTTTATTTATTTTGATAATTATATTATTTTCAGTCGAAATCCCTCGAAATCCATATTTATAAATGGCAGTCTTCGAATCCCTCGAAATCCACACACTTTTTTTTTTAATTTTAAATCAACCAAACTATCCCTTCTAATCCCTTTCAATATCATATTTACGGAAGATATATTGTGATATCCCCTTAATCTGTTTTTTTTCCTCTCATTTAGATCTCACAAATAGGCCCTTAGTACTAATTTACTCTGTAATATACTTCTTATTTATTAATCAACGACTTACGGATTAATAATATCCAGTAGATTTAAATCAAGGACATTGATTACCGTGTGAGTTCTAACCATAAAAGTTTATGACCATAATAACACAAAACATAAGTACTTCGTACTTATTAACCAGCGACTTACGGATTAGTAATATCGAGTAGATTTAAATCAAGGACATTGATTATCGTGTGAGTTCTGACCATAAAAGTTTATGACCATAATAACACAAAACATAAGTTTTCAGCAATACACTTCGTACTTATTAATCAACGACTTACGGATTAGTAAAATCGAGTAGATTTAAATCAAGGACATTGATTATCGTGTGAATTCTGATCATAAAAGTTTATGACCATTATACCACAAAACATAAGTTTTCAACAAAATTAAGTCAATGACATTTTATCTTCTATCTCATAATTGATCATAAGGTTATCAGTATCACCATTGTTGATCGGATGACGAGTTCAGTATGTTGCTCATCTGGGAAACCCCATGTATAACTCAGGGGCTGTGATGGACAAACAATGGTGACGGACAAACATGTTATCCCATTTGATATCAGGGTGACGGACAAAGAAGCGGTGGCTGTGACCGATATTGGTCGTAATTCCTTCAGGTAAAAGGCGACAACAAATTTGAACACGATACATCACCCTGATGTTCATCCAATGTCTTCTCAGGATGCATAACATATTCCTGTCAGGACTGGCAGGAGATCAATACACAAGAGCATTTGAAAACCATGGCCTTAATCAGGAGGCTAGCACCAGAACAAAAGGAATGACTAGTATGCAGTGCTATGCCACTAGTGCCTACTCTACAGAACTTCCTGGGCATCCTTTCTCCTCCTTCGTCGCCTTCGCATGGAAAGCAAGGATTCCTCTTTGCTATATGCTGTACACGTGGTATTTTAATCCAAGAAAAGTATGGCCTGGATCTTCACGTTGCTACCAAGGCTCAGATTCATGCATCAATACCAGGACCAGGATAAGCTGGTAAGCTCATTATTCTCTTGTCCATCACAGGTTCTCCAACAGTGAAATGGTATAAACTCTGGTAGTCTGATCCATTCAATCCCAGAACCTCATGTACTGCAAAACAATCTGGATAAAGCTTCATCCATCAGCACCAATTATGTCATACATTACTTTCAAAAAAATAACAGAAAATTAAAATTAAAATTATGCCATATATTGACCCTATACGCAGTTGAAGAAAGCAGCAAAATTGTGGACTCTGCAAAATTGTACACTTCTCCTTCAATACATAGTTGAATCCTATAAATAGTAGAGTTTAGGAAATCAACTAGGGATACACTCAAATTTCCACGAAGCCACCAGAGTCCAAGATGTCAAGAAAAATGTACAAGAGAAAACTATACCAGGGTCATCAAAGAAGCAGCCGATCCCGGTAGCAGATATGCAAACAGCATGAGCCTCAAGATATAAAACTTGACCAAGCACTCCTGTCTCCCAAAACAACCTTGGGTACATCCATGCACCACTCTCATGCAATACAGGCTCAAAACGTGCCACCATACCTAGGCTGAAGCAGCCATTACTAGCAATATCCTGTAATTCATAAAATGATATCAACTGCTTCGCTCTTCAGGTGAAGTATGGAAACGAATATACTTAATGGAAAAACATCCGATGAAAAGGTCGGTCTTCTAAACATGCGTTGTTCCTCCACTTGATGAAAAATCAAAGATTAATTTAAGCTCCATACCAATAGGCTAAAGACAGAAAACGGTCTAAGAGATATCAACAATTTTTAAAATGCAATGAGCTACTCATTCAAGCCCAAGAAACACCACAAAAATGATGAGAGTGCATACACACCTGACGGCGCGAAAGCTTCTTTGAGAGCTCTCTGCAATCCCCTGTAGCAAGCACATAAAGAGGAAGATCATGAGGGCAACCCTCGGGCTTCTTCCATGTGAATTCTGGCCTCATCCTCTTCCTAAGATCTTCCAAATGATCTTCATCTCTTACCAAGAAATACAGTCCCTTAGGCAACCCCGACACCCTATGTACAAACAAAGCAGCGTGTACCTCACTGTTCCAAGAGAGCGCCCTAAATGGCAAAGCTAACTGTCTCCCTTGCCTGATAGAAGATCCAGGGCGAAGACAATGCAGCAAAATCTGATAAAATGTTCCCCTGCTGATTGCTGTTTTCCCGTCCATATCTACCGCACTCCTTCTCTTCCTGACAACCTCCCTAATTGTGAGTCCTTTATATGAACCTTCACTGCATAGTCCACTACTTTGAATTGGATCCACAGCCAACCTGTCTCCCACAGCTAACTGCTTCTTTGCAGCTTCTGAAGTTCTATATGTTACATCCCAAATAACATGCTCTTTGCTTAACACATTAGGCTTTCCCTTCCACTCCAAAGTAGAGAACTCTGACAAAGATGAACTCAAGTTCTTATAATCTAGATTGAACTCTCGAACCCCACTAGGAAAAACAAGCAAGACACAATCAGGATGTTCGAATTCAATCTCCGGAAACTTCCCCTTGATCGGCCGATTTGGGTTTTTGAACTCCGGGAAAAACCCAAGCCCCATCAACTTAACAAATCATGGTACCCTAACCCATCAAGCATCTTGACATCCCACCCAAGCCCAGCGGCAGCAATGGAGACCGGCATGACCAATATCATGATTGCAATACCTAAACGCCCTTTCTCCGCACTTCCACGCCTCCCTCCGGAAAATGGACGAAAACCCAACAAGGAAAGAATCCGGAGGGAAATGAGCCTCGAAGAACCCAGATGGAATCTGCGCCGCCCTAATCTCCAGTCCGTGCTCCTTGGGCGCATAGTGAGCCACAAAAGGGGAACTTGAGAGAGACCCGATTGGAGGGGCGATAAGGTAGGCCTCGGTGGGGTGGAGATTGCCGCTGCTAGGGTTGACCCGGAGAGACCAAGGGGAGAAGCCAGAGGATTTCCAGGCAGAGAGAGCGAGAGAATCGTAGAAAAGCTGAGAAATGGAGGAATAGGAGATGGGTTGGGGAGGAGGAAGGGATACAAAGAGAGAGGAGTATGCAGGAGGATGCGAAGAAGCGTGGAGAGACTGATCTTGATCATCAAGAGGTGATACTGGGAGACGTTGGAGAGGAACGAGAGGAGAAGAGATGTACCTGCGAAAGGGGTTGGGCTGGCTGGCCCAATCGAGGCCGCGGGGGCCTCTGGCGTAGTTGGAGAAGCTGTGTTTGGTTCGGTGATGATACTTCCAACACCTGCGTTCGAAAAAATCCGTATAAGGTATAACGGAAATTATTCAATATTTTTTTATTATATAATATAAATGAGATAAATAAATAATTTAAAAAATAAATAGAGTCGACATCAAAATTTTACGTGAAAAACCTTTTTAAAAAAGGGTAAAAACCACGGGATCGTTACGGTATCAAAATATCCATTACAGAGAGATTATAAATATCGTCCCTAGACTGTGCTAGGAGATTACAATCACCAGGATAACTCTCACTAATTTTTTTCTCTAATGGAATAAAATTATTCCCGTAAAGGATACCCCTCAATACCCCAAACTGAGTATTTTTCTTAACTCTTCTGATGCTGTTTTTGTATTTGGTGTGCTATATAAATTTTGTGATGTTCCTTGTGCCTATTTATAGGCGATTGAAGAAGTTGCTTTCTTTTTTTTCACCGTCTCTATTTGTTGAACTCATGCATGACAATCAGTTCGTTTCACGAATCCTCTTGCGTGCGCCTCCCTTTTTTTCTCGAATTCCCCTGCTTTTTCTCGAGTGTGCCGCTCTACTTTTGCCTTCGATTTGCAATTCAATTGCATCTCTTCATTCTTTTGCATTTGGTGAAAAGAGGGTGTGGGCCCCACGGAGGGAAAAAAACAAGCAAAAGTGAAACGCACTAACAATTCTCCCCCTCCCGAATGGTGGGGACCATCGCCATATCCGTTTGTTGTCTGCAGAAGTCAAACTTCTCCATGGGTAAGGTCTTTTTCATCATATCTGACCCGTTGTCGTCAGTATGGATCTTCTCAAGTTGAAATCGCTTCCGATCCAACGCATCACGTATCCAGTGATATCGCATATCAATGTGCTTCGACCTCGAATGAAAGGTCGGATTCCTGACAAGGTGAATAGCACTCTGATTATCGCAATAGAGTCTATACCTGTCATGTTATAATCCCAACTCTAACAAGAAGTTCTTCATCCATAGCACTTCCTTGAAGTTTCAGTGACTGCAATATATTCTGTCTCTGTAGTAGACAAAACAATGCATTTCTTTAATTTAGACTGCCATGACACTGCTCCCCCTTGCTAGCACTCTTTTTTCCTCTCCGCCGTCTCCGCCTTCCTGAGCTTCCTCTCTGTTGTTGTATGCTTAGATCAACCCTAAGAAGGGTATTTATAGGCGAGGCTCGTAACCGAATTGATCCGACGGCTGAAACTCAACATTTTGCATCTGGCATATCGTCGCAGCCGCGACCAGGTTTGTCGCGCCCGCCAGCATTATAAACATGGATTTCCGGAAAATCTCACGTCGCGCCCGGGACGGCAGGCGTTGCACCCGCGACAGAGACTTGCCCGCGACAGGGGTACACTGTAATACTAAAAGTAAAACTAAAAATATCAAATGATGTCCAAACATTCCCAAAACTTATACATGTCATCTAAACACACTAATCTAGCTAAACATGGTGAAACATCGGCGTAAAAACTCTCGAAGCACGTGCAATGGTGATGAAACATGAAATGCGGCTTTTTGAGTTCATGGATTGTCATTTTCGTCATCCTTAGTCATTTTTGCTCCAAATTCCATACCAATCTGCCATAAAACATGAAATCACAGCAGTACCAATATTCCAAGATATAAAAAGACACTAAAAACGTAATTTAGACAATATAAAAGGAATAAAACAAACGTTTAGAATAAAGAAGGGATGTGTGTTTTCATACACATCATGCATCGAGACAATTGAAGCCATACGAGCTAAATTACCCGATGCATGCTTTGGAGTTAGCCGCGGTGGTGTTTGCAATTAAGATTTGAAGGCATTATCTTTATGGTGTGTCCTGCAAAATCTTCACCGATCACAAGAGTCTGAACTACATCTTCACTTAGAAGGAGTTGAACATGAGGCAACAAAGATGGGTGGAGTTGTTGAAAGACTATGATGTAGATATTCAGTATCATCCAGGAAAGACGAATGTGATGGCCGATGCTCTAAGCAGAAAGGTTCGGAGTATGGAAGGGAACTTGTATATGATGGGGATTACCCAGGATGTGCTAGTTCGGAGTTGCTGAAAGACTATGATGTAGATATTCAGTATCATCCAGGAAAGACGAATGTGGTGGTCGATGCTCTAAACAAAGATTCTGAAGGAGGCTCACCAAAGCCTTTATTCCGTTCATCTAGGGGGTACTAAGATGTTCCAGGATCTGCGGAAGCGTTATTGGTGGAGTAATATAAAACGGAAGATTGTTGATTTTGTCAGCAAATGTCTGGTCTGTCAGCAAGTGAAGATTGAACATCAACGACCGGGTGGATTACTTCAACCGCTGGAGATACCAATATGGAAGTGGGATGTGATATCCATGGACTTTGTGGTGGGTCTTCCTAGCACGGTTGGAGGGCTGAACTCTATCTGGGTGATCGTGGATCGCTTGACAAAGTTCACACATTTTCTTCCAGTCAAGAACACATGGAGTGTTGAACGATTGACTCAGGAGTATATAAGGACCATTGTGTGACTTCACAGAGTTCCTAACACAATAGTGTCTGATAGGGACACGAGATTTCAATCTCGGTTCTGGCAGAGTCTGCAAGAACGCGGTTGAACTTCAGTACTGCCTTTCACCCAGCAACTGATGGTCAAAACGGAACGTACAATACAGACTCTGGAAGATATGTTGCGAGCGTGTGCTCTCGATTTTCAAGGTTCTTGGGATCATCATTTGTCGTTGGTCGAGTTTACATACAACAATAGCTACCATTCCAGTATCGGTATGGCGCCATTTGAAGCATTATAGGACCGGAAGTGTAGAACACCGGTGTATTGGAATGATATCCAAAATGTGGTTTAACTAGGACCAGAAATGATTCAAGAACTAGCAGACAAAGTAAAGCTGATTCAAGGGAGGATGAAAACGACTCAAAATCAACAGAAGAGCTACGCCGATGTAAGGCGCAGACCTTTGGAATTTTAGGTCGGTGATCATGTTTTTCTGAAAAAATCACCAACCAAAGGTGTTATGCGTTTCTGCAGGAAGGGAAAGCTCAGTCCTCGATACATTGAGCCATTTGAAATTCTGAAAAAGGGTTGGTGCAGTAGCGTATCAGTTAGCTTTGCCAGCTGATCTGTCTACGGTGCATAATGTGTTCCATGTGTC
>JAOVYX010022266.1:0-14819 GCA_035668315.1 Drosera spatulata | reverse complement strand
AGGTTACTTAAAAATTTCTTAGTCCGATCCACTGCAGTCTGACTTGATTAGTATGCAAGTTAGTTTACCGCAGACAAGTGAAATTGTGTGCAGTGCAGACGATTTATTCGTAAATGTTTAGCTTACCTATATTATCAAATTTAAGGCATGTAAAGTGAGAAATGCGGAGATTTATACTGATTCATACAATATTGTCAATTGAACAATGAGGCTTACTCCATTCTCTTAATTGGTGACCATTGCAGCCAACCCAATTGGTAATTGATAAATCCTTAGATAATAGTTTTTTCTAAGTTATTTATCTTATATTTTCACTAAAAAATGGAGCAAATTCATGACAATGCATTTCCGTTGTAAATAACCTAGTCGCTAATTTGTTTTGAGATCGACAATTTAGATATTCGTCGTAAATTTGGGACTAAGTTGTTGCAAAATAGCGACAGACAAGGAGTTGATCACTAATCACATTTCCAGGACCTTATCGACAGAAATTCTTTCAGTCGCTGTTTAGCGATAGATGAAGCAATTTCAGTCGCAACCCTTATTTATTGGAACTCAATACTGTGCGGCAGAAGGGGTCGCTAATTAGTGACTAAAAATTCAGAAATGGTCATAAAATTGATTTTTAGAAGAAAAAAAAATGCTAAAACTGGTCCTCACCCGCTATATATATACACTCAAACACTCAAAATACATGTTTTGGGTTGGCAAACCAGCATCCAACATAAATAAACATCCAACATCAATGCTTTAAGAGAAAATAATATTTAACCCCTCCTGAATTTTTGACCTTTTGTATTTTGTCCCTCTCAACTGTAAAGACCCAAAAAATTTAACATAATTTATTTTCTCAAATAATAAAAAAAAATAGTATTTTACTGAACGTCGTAATTTATACAATGGGATTATAAAATTCATTTATCAAAAATCATGACAAAAATATGACAAGGACCTGAAAAATTTCGTAAAATTTAGTTTCATGATAATTAATATGAATAGTAAATAATCGTACGTTATAATTTTTTTTACGGAGTTAAAAGGCCTGTTTGACAATATAATAATGAAAAAAATGAAAAAATATGAATGAAATGCAACTCTAATACGTAAATAAGGAAAAATACGATCTTAATATGAAAATATCATATTTATATGAAAATGACTTAAACCTAATTTTGACACTTGTTTTTCTTTATGTCAATTTCGACTCCACCTAAATTAAATTAATTACCCACTAAAACTATTTTAATTGATTTAGTTTTCTATAAATACAACCTCTTTTTTCCTTGAAATTTTTTTTACAAACATAAAAACACTCCTTGTCATACAAGAAAAGAGATAAGCAAGGAAGAGAAGAAGGAGAGTTTAAGGAGAAGAGGAGAAGTTAGGGTTACAAGACGACGAGGATCTGTCATCATTAATAAGAAAAGATGATCATCTTGTTTAAAAATTTTATGAAAAATCATAGGCTCTGTTATAAATTTCGATTTTAATATATATTGAATCCTCACATGTCTAGTTTTTGATAAAGTTGATAGATTATGATTTGCAGTTGTGAATCTCAAGATATAAATCAAAATATACGGATATGTTAATCTCACATATGTAAATCTCACATAAGTATAGTTTTTGCCTAGTTGAGGCATTAGGTCCAGCGATAGTAACGTTATATGTATTATTAATAAGTAATGAAAAGTCGGAGAGAAGTTTGACCTAAGATTTAATGTTAGATATAACTTATGTGTGAAAGGTATTCTGATCTTAGAAAGAGATGTAAATTCTGCTGCAAAGGTGATATTCTAATTATGATTAAGTGCATCAAAAGGTTTTTAAACTAATGATGTATAAGTAAACTTAGCTTAATTCTTATGACTAAGATAAGAAGTATAGTTTTTGCCTAATTGAGGCGTTGGGCCCAACGACAGTGACGTCATATGTATCATTAAAAAGTAATGGAAAGTCAAGGCATAAAGATAATCCCTTTGTCATCTTGATGTCCAAAGCACACTTCAGTCTCATACCAAGCTACTTTGGGTTTGGGGATTACAGATCGCTTATGTTTCGATCTACTTTCTTAAAGTGAAAGGTTTTCCATTGGTCAAGGCCTCCCAGTAACAACATTGATCCTCGGTCTTTGAGCTGGTCTTTGATCATCTTTTGTCTTCCGAGGTGAACGAACTCGTTCTCGAGGTGGTGACCAACCTCTTTCTTTTTCCTGTTGACTCTAATTTCCTACAAATTTCTTCAAATAACCTTTTCAAATTAGGCCTTCGATGGCATCTTTAAGATGTCTGCATTCTTCTATGTCTTGATCATGATCGTGATGGTATAAGCAATATCGAGACATGTCTTTCTTTCCGATAATGAACTTTAACTTTTCTAGTGATTGACTATAAAGTTTTTTCCACATGCTGTTTGCAATACTTTGCCTTTTGATGCGTTGAGGGGAGTGTAGGTGACAAACATCGCATCCGGTTTCCTTCCTTCTTCATCTCTGTTCCGTATGTCCCTGTCTTCTCGTCTTCCAAGTTGCCTTGACCTATCTCGGTTGTCCAATTCAACTTGGGATCCAGGTCGATTTCTCATTCCCTTGGCCCCTTCTCTCATAGTTAGGGCTGCTTCGACTCTTTCGTGCTTATTTAATTCGTCCATTAAGTCACTATAGTCCCAAGGGGACCTTAAGTCCGATTGATAGAATAAGTTCGAACTCTCCAGCCTGTTGATGAGTGCATCCGTCTTCTGTTCTTCACTTACTTTCTCTATTTTTACTATCGTAAGATTAAATATTTTAATATAGTTGAAAAGTTTTTCACATGATCTTTGAAAGAGTTGGTGGAAGTGATTCAAAGTGTCTTTCATTCCTCGGCTGCTGATGAAGTGTTTGATAAACAATTATATGCATGCTGGTGGGAGGGAATCAACCAAGCTCGGGCTATACCTTTGAAGATTGTTAGAAAAACTTTGCATAATATAGTTTCATTGGCTCTATAGATGTCCATGATGAATTCATAGTTTTGGATGTGCGAACTTGGATCCGTGGTTCCATCATAAGTCTCCAATTGTGTTATCTTGAGCCGGTTTGGAGGTACCCCTTCGAATATCTTTTTAGAAAAAGGAGAGATTTTTCTCCCTTCATTCTTCTCTTTCTCTGAGTTATCCATCTTCTTTTTTATCAGTTGCTCAATCATCTTGACCATATCTTAGTTAGTTTTCAAGGTCATCCCTCGGTCCGTCGAGTTAGCCTCATCCTCTTCGTCTAGAGTGATCCGACTTGCTGGATCAGTTATGTGAGTCTTCAACAATTCTTTTTGAAGCCGTGCTTTAGATCTTGACAGGGTTCGTATCATTGATCCTTCACGTTATCCTCGATTGATCTGAGTTTGGGACGTTCCTTTTTTTTTTTTCTTTTCTTTTTTTCAAGTCCAAGTCGTGAATCAGAAGAAGTTGGGTTAGTGATGATTACCTTCTTGATTATTTCTTCCATTGACTTCTGCATCTTCTTCTTGAAATTTTCGAACAAGAATAAGATTCCGGGGGAATTCTATTCTTGTTCGACGTTGTCGATTTGTTTTCAAACTTGTGGATGACTACGAATTGTGCTGCGACTTTCCGGCACGGGAGGTCCTTCGTGTTCCGACCTCTGGGGGTCGTTTTCCCTATGATTCTTCTTAGCTTGACTTCGGGTCTTTCGCGTCATCGGATCAGAGCTTTCTACCTGACGCGTCAAATTGTTTGCACAAAAAACAATCATAAGATCGTGCGATTGTGAATCAACGATTTAGATGATGATTATGACGACGAGATTGTCTGACGATGATCAAGAGCAAGAGAGAAAATCCACAACTATAATTGTGACTATATTGTGTATGTGAGTATGTGATTGTGAAGTTGGAGGATTTATGCCTTGTACCCCCTATATTTATAAATTTTACATAGTAAGACGATAATCTTATTTTTAGGGAATTTTCTTAGGAAGATTATCTAGAAAAATATCTTGAATAAAGATATATTCCCTAAATATCTTTGTTTACTATTTCTTTGAATCCTTTGATGATTGTATCTTTATTATATCTTTACAATAACAATTAAAAGATAAATATTACCATTATTTTGTGGTCATCATATCCATTTATGTAAATTGCTCCTATAGTCATAATATTTCATCACATGTATGTTGATGGTTTAAGTAACAATGAGTTCTAAGGTAACTGCATTACTTAAATCCATTTGTGTTGTTGCAGCAAGGAAGTACCCAACACTCCACGAGGAAATGAAAGCACTGAATGCAATGAAACTATTGATAGAAGTTGCCCAGGCACCCAAACTCATAAGTCCTGATTCTCTTCTTACATTTACTTAGTGTTTGTGGTAAAATCGGATAGAGAGTCCTGAATTTGTTAACCCAGATATTCAAGGGGTGGAATATTGTTGTTGGGTCCTGATCCGAGCTCTCTCTGTTTGCACATTAGAAACAGTAAAATTGGTTAGTCGAATTCGAGGAGTTTTTCTCGAGGATCGACTCCGATGCTTAAGTCAGTAAATTTTCAGAGTTGTTCAAGAAAGATTACAGAATACGATCCAAGTAAAATTTATCTTTTTTGGGTTGATCACATAGATATTTATAATAAATATTCATCTCTTTTTTTGTCATACACTTGATATGATCTTATGAGATTGATGATTACCCACTCATTTCACGTCATTTGTTTCTTTCTTATAGATAATTGACTAAGTGACGGTGGATGTTGTTTTGGATCTTTAATCCATTTTGATACAAACACTTGGTTGGACATTTGTGATAGCTTACGCTACTTAAGATGCATAAAAAAATGGCGAGTAACTTTGCAGTAAATAGTTGTTCAAGTGGCCTACGACAAAGAAAGGTACCATGTGTTTTATTAGCTTTGTTTTGGAACTCCGTCATCTGTACGAGGCCATACATTTGCCATGATATTGGGGTTTGATAATGAAAGCGGTCCTCAACTCTATAACTGTGATCCAGAAAGCCATACATAGCCACAAGGCAAGACACTATTCCTGTTTTATATTATCTCCGTCTCATAAGTTTTATAACGGTTTGATTCAAATCGATATTTAATATGTGTATTAAAATTTGATATATTTCAATTATTATATTGTGATTTTTGATGATGGTGATGAGCTTGATATGAAAAGGATGAAAAAAAATGAGGGAGGAGATAACGAAGTGTAATGAAATATTATGATTATTTTAATATAAAATTATTTTTAAATTAGAAAATAAAATAAATATTATAAATTTTATGAGATGATCCAAAATAATAAATGTTAACAAGATTATGGGACTGAGGGAGTATTTCCTTTTTCCTTGATGCTGCAAGATTTTTAAACTGATTTTCAAGTGTATTGAATTCAGTAGTTTGTTCTTACTGTCTATTTCCATTCGATTTTTAAACTGATTTTCAAGTGTACTGAATTCAGTAGCTTGTTCTTACTGTCTATTTCCATTCATTTTATGAACCAAACATTCACATGCCAAATCTAATCTAATCTAATATGGGGTATGATATTTTGACGCTGTCGTAACCCAAAGAATAATTTCGTCATCTATTAACCGTTCATTATGAAAAGATCCAAAAACTTTAGTTTCTTTCCATATCGGTTCTTATTGTTTAATCTTGTTTAAAAAAAATTATACAAGATATTAAAAAAAGGATAATAATAAAAAAATACCATAGAAACAAAAATAACTCTACATACTTAAACACTAATGCAAAAATAAGACTGATGGAAAAATAAAAACCTTAGTAGAAAAATAAAAGCCCTAGTGGATGATTAATAAATGATTTAACTATTTTTTGGGTTATGTTAGCGTGAATATCTTAACCCATCAAATATGTATCTAGTTACACAAGCTCTTTCCCATGTTGAACCATGTCGAACGGCATGACCTGATAAAATATACATAAAAACAATTTAAACTTTTTAGCCAAAAATAAAAAAATAAAAATCAATTTCATATTACTTTTGACGTTTTGTTTCTCAATTTCATATTCTAATATTTTCAAATGATCAAATCTAATCTTAAAATTTTAACCCCAAAAAAAATAGAAACTAATCTCAATTTTATATTACATTTTACATTTTATTTCTCAATTTAATATTCTAACATTCCCAAATAGTCAAGTCAAATCTTCAAATCATTGTACCAACTTATTTTATTTGCTAACTTTTTAGATTTTATTACACAAGTTCTTTCCCGTATCGAATCATGTCGAACCCCATGATAAACCACCTAATAGAAAAAACAATCTAAACTTTTTAACAAAAGAAAATCTCAATTTCATATTGTCTGTCATGTAGATCCTCTTCGACTTCAAATCCCTTTTGGGGTCACTCAGTATTCGATAGAGCTCCTCCACGTTATGTCTAAGATTGACGACCTTGAATGGTTGGGATGTTGCTGGCCTCTGTTGGACCACATCTCTACTAACATCGGTCGGGTGCGGAGGCTATAATGCTTCAAATCGAGCATTCAATTGATCCTGGAGGTCAGTGGGAGCTGTTCCTCCAACTCTATTGATTTGATGTTGAAGGTCGGTGGGATCTACAGGCGCCACCCTTTCCACTTTTTGTGGAGGTGCCTCGTCCGGGTGGGGTGGCAGCCTTTTGATTAAGTGTTCGCGCATCTGTTGGAGGGCATCTCCAACTTACCTTTCGAGGTCGTCCCTCAGTTCTTGGTATATCGTCATTGTGATGTATTGGTTTGGTCAGGGTTTTGGCCAGGTTAGCTCTCAACTATGTATTCAGCTGAAGGATGTGGTAGGTCGATGAGAGTTCTTCCTGACCTCAAGGCTCTTTCCCTTTGACCAGGGGTGGAAATTAGTTGATAGAAGGTTCTCCCATGACTTAGTGGCAGGGCTACGAGGTTGAGGTATTTTGGTTTCAGACCGTCCCTAATATTGATATCGAACTGTTTTTCCGTTGAAGTTTTTGTCTGGGGTCAAGTTTCGATGTGAATCTCGGGGGTTTAAGGTAGAGCTTCGGGGTCGATTTGGGGATGCTTGTTCTTTGTTGCGCATCAATCAAACAACAGATGCCGTTAGGCGAGGATCCTCCGATCCTCAAACCAATAAATGGGAATGAGAGTTTTTGTGGGTAAGAATCCCAAAACAATTATAATGATGAAACAAATGAAAGGATTATACCTTGTGAAAGAGTATGCCCTTAACTTTTATAGGGACTCCATTCTTTGGTTGGGGTTTCCTCTTAAGTTGGGATTTAATCTTTGTGGTTTGGGTTGACCAGATCAATTGGAGATCAAACCTCTTCCAAGAGGTGTTTTCGCCTCTATACCATCAACTTTCAAAAAAGGGATTATACAAGAGTTAAAACAAAGTGATAAAGCATGAAAACCAGAGGAATGAATCTTTGTCCCCATAATAGTTTACCAGTGTGAGCGATTTCGGGGACCAAAGTCAATTTGTTGAAGAGCGTCATTAACTTTTGTTTAAATTATACAGATCCTTTCAAAAGAAACCCATCAAAAGTTCGATTAATTAAGCTCTTGTTCATTGCTTTTTATAAAGAAGTTCCTCATTTTCAAACTTAATGAACAAATAATTGGGCCTCTGATGAGTTGGAATCCAAAATGTTAGTGGAAAAGCTTAATTAAAGTTGTGGAAATAATCATCAAGTTTGTTTAATTATTTGACTTGTACGGCTCTATTACTTTCTTCCCAGGTCTTTTTCCCGTTGACTCTTTTTTTTTTTTTTTTTTGGCAAAAGGGAAAATGAGATGGTCCTAGTTTTTTATTTTCCCTTGAACTAGCTAGCAAGTCTAATGAAGGAAGAGAATAATTAAACATGATTTTCTTGATCTAAGTTGCTAAACCTGACATATGCTGACTATTTAATTAGTTGGACTAACAACTCTTCTCCTCTTATTGTCAGTTCTGTTGAGGTGATCACATTGTAAACATGTACCAAATTCTTATTGACTTTGACTGTGTTTTGGGATACAGAACCTCAACCAATTTGAGTTGGATATGTTAAATTGCTCAGCATAATACACCTGTGAATATAGGACTATAGTCCAATGTAATGTCAAAAGTATTTCTTTAGTATTGGAGACCTCCTATGGTAATCAAGAAGTGCTCTCAAGGTTGAGAACCGACATCACAGACCCGCACAAGGTCAGCACTTATCAGCTCTAAAGAAAAGAAGAGACAACTTGTTGATGCATGTAATATTATCACATCGTTTGAATTATTCTCCATCTCAATTTATGGGGTTATTATAATATGAAATGGATTGATAATTGAAACAGGGAGCTACAGTGCTATCTTCGCGAATTATATTTAAAATGAAATATTTTGTTATAGAATGTTATGTGTTGATAATTTAGATTGTCTGTACAATTCTTCGGAAGTGCTTTGACCTTTAATACATGATATCACATTTATGCTGTAATTTGGGCAACATGAATCGTTGTTTTACATCCTGGTGCTCTAAACCAACCTGCAGAGACCTTGGTTACTGTTAAAAATATTAAATCCACATCGAAATTTGGATAAAACCTACAGCAATATAAATAGATCATGGACCTCTTCTTCTATTGCCAATTGGTTTTAAGGGTGAACCTCATGTTTTTACATGCTATCATAGCCAAGCCCACACATGTTAGACTAACCGCCTTTATACCTCATGTTTATGCAGTTACCATGTTTCGCCGTATCTACTCAGTACTCACGTTGTTTGGTTATTATTATGAAAGCTCATTTTGTCGGTAAAATACCTTTGTTTCTTGGGATTCAGATCAAAGGTTACGACATGGGGAAGCTGGTTACACTAAATCACAGCAATCTGCATTTTTGCAATCCTATTTGAATCTAGTGGTGTTCTGTAATCTGTTCCTGATAAGCGATAGCATTATATGATCACTCCACTGCACCACAACTGTCGACAACAAGCAGAGGTTGACAGCAATAAATAGGCTAGAGTCTTGCAACAACTATTGATATACATCAGCTGTCCATGAAGTGCACATGATGGACTTCATGACAATCACATTTTTACCTTAGTTGATAGTTTCGAGTAAACTATCAGTGCGATGCAAAAATTCCGAGAAGATTGTTGTTGTGGACAGTATGATATACTAATTTGTAACAATATCTGTGAAGACTGAACGCTTGAACTCATTAGATAAGAAATGAACCAGCGAATTCATTCCTTGAATCTTGTATTGATCCATGATGGTAATTGAGGTGACAGAACATTCAAGCAATTCACACATCCATGGTTGAAGAAATGGACCACCTTGAGAAGGAAATCCCATTTTGGTTTTCATACAAAACGCAAAAAAGAGATCAAAAGGTGGAGAATATCTACCTCTCACCAAAGTCATCTTCAACACTTTCATATGCCATTTTGTCCAATTACCCCAAAAGTTTGTGAAGGGCTCACCAACTTTGATTTATATGATCATGATTCTAAGTCATTATATTAATTCAGCCATATCTCATATAGCCTTTGAGGTCACAAACCATAGCAACTTCTAGTCTTTTGCATAGAGTGACCACCACCAAAGAAAGAAAAGCCCAGAAATTTGTTTCATAGGCAAGAAAACAAAGAGTTACCTATCAAAGTTCAGCAAAGCAAAGTTTTCAAAAGGAAGTATTTGTGGAGAGTCCTTTGTTCAAGAAAGACTATATAATAATCATCTGTACTTGCAAATGTCTTAACTAAGTTCATAGGGGTTGGTCCGTTTCCTATGAAACTCTCAGTTCCATATTTCTTGGTGCACAGTAGTTATTTGATTTCTGCAGCTTGAAGAAAACAGAGGAGTTATAGTTTCTTGTGTGTTTGAGGTACTTCATGGAGAGTGAACGACAGATTCAACAGCAGCATAATGGAGGTAACTTAGTTATTATTGTCGTTTATAGCTCAGTAGCGTAATCATTTTGAAAATTTTGTCGAGTTTAAGCACGTATATATACTGAGTTTCTACCCTAAAAGAAAAGAATGATGAACTCACACAATAGCTGAAGGCATGATGAATATGCCTTCTTAGTCCTTTGATGATAAGGGTAATCGGTAATCCGGCATCTGCTTTTCCTGCTGTAAGTAGCAATTTTTCTTGAGTTCACAAGGGCGGCTGAGATGGTGTACATCTTGTCCTTTTCAGACCCTGTTGATGACCGAAATAGATGTTGAATCACGCGGTTGTCAATATGTTGCTCCCGGATCGACAGTTCTTCTGCCTGAGTTTCAGGTCCTATTGGACTTGGTAGTTATGTTTTATAAGAGTAAAGACAGTAGAATGATAATTCAGGTAGGACTACTACTTGTACTAAGCTGTCCCCTTTTTTTTTTCCTTTTCTTGAGAAGGACCATTTGGGCAACACTACGAAGCTGTTTGATAGAGTTGTTTGAGGTCTAGACCTATAATTTTGACAAGATGCACTGAGTTTTAGCACGATGCATTGTTATTTGCTATGAAGATCGGGGTGCACTTTAGCATTTAAACTCCGTTTGGATATCCAATTCGAGTGGAGGAGAACGTATTGAGCTATTGGACACATTTGTTGTAGGCGACTCTGACTAGTTAGATCCACCATAATATGATACAGATGTAACTCGATTCAAGGTCTCCACACTTCGCGTTTCAGAGATATGCCAAGTTCCTTTCTTTCCCTAATCTCATATTTATCTCGTCCAGCCAAATATTAACAACCATGTGCTTCCTTTTTCACAGAATCTGAAAAGTTAATTCACAAGAAAACAATTTGTTTAACTCTCAAGAATTTCTTTTCCACTCTTGTTTTATTTTAGTACAATATTCAAAATCTCTCCACAAACATTCACTTTAATTTATAAGATGATTTCGATTTTCATCACTGGTTTTTTTTTTGTTATTAGTTTTTATTTTCACAGTGTCAAAACATAAGTACCAAAGATCCCCTAACTTAATCAAATATATCAGCTTATAGAAACATATATTGTTATGAGTATCTTGAATTCTTGTACATATGCTTTGAGCAGGTAACTCAAACCAAGGGAACGAGGACGGGCTCAATGCAGGCAACCCTACTAAAGGGAAGAAGCAGATCAACTACAAATGGTGGATCCGTATAGCAGTCTATATCTTCTTTATGCTTGCAGGGCAGACAGCCGGTGTCCTCTTGGGAAGACTCTACTACAGCAAAGGCGGATACAGCACATGGCTAGCCACATTTGTGCAATCTGCTGGCTTTCCAATTGTGATTCCTCTCTTGATCTACTTCTCAAAATCAAGGACATCCCCTTCAAAATCAACAGGGCCGCCACTATACTATCTGTTATTGATTTACACTGCACTTGGCCTGATTGCAGCGGGCGATAACATGATGTACTCTTACGGGTTACTGTATCTCCCCGTCTCCACTTATTCTCTCCTATGTGCCACCCAGTTAGCCTTCAATGTGGTCTTTTCATTCTTCCTCAACGCACAGAAGTTTACCATGCTGATATTCAACTCAGTGGTACTACTGACGATCTCTGCCGCCCTTCTGGCCTTCAACTCGGGTTCGGATGGCGGGGCTACCACGATCTCTGAGGGGAAGTATGTCATAGGGTTTGTATGCACGTTGGGCGCCTCTGCAACTTACTCATTGTACCTCTGCCTAGTCCAGCTCGCTTTTGAGAAAGTGATCAAAAAGCAGACTTTTAACATGATCTTGGACATGCAATTCTTCCCTGCACTGGTTGCGACCCTCAGTTCCCTTGTCGGGCTCTTTGCCAGTGGACAATGGAGAACATTAGCAGGAGAGATGAGGGGCTTCCAAGCTGGGAGGGCATCTTATGTGCTAACTCTCACATTTACGGCTATCAGCTGGCAGGTTTCCTTATTGGGCATGTTGGGCTTGATATACGAAGTGTCGTCGCTGTTCTCTAACGTGATCAGCACGCTAGCTCTGCCTCTTGTTCCCGTTTTTGCTGTAATCTTCTTCCACGATAAGATGAACGGGGTGAAGGTGATCTCGCTGCTGTTAGCTCTTTGGGGATTCTTTTCCTACGTCTATCAGCATTACCTGGATGATGCTAAGGGTAAAAAGGCCAAGGCAAAAGCAAAAACAAAGGCCAGTGATGCCACCATTTCCACCATCGAGATCTGTTAAGGAGTGCGGCGAGGAGCAATTCAAGAACTGCAATATGAAGTGAAGGGCTTGTATCTTACGAGTGTGAGTGAATGAGAGTGTTGTTTGACGTTTGTGTAATGTTTTTGTTATTCTCCTAACTATACATACGAATAGAGCTTTCACCACTTTACTCAATACAAAGCGCAGAACAAAACTTCTTTTGTTTATCCTTGTTGATATATTAGCATGATTTAAACTGTTAGCTTGAGGTATCATAGATCATCCATGACTTGGTCTCTACATTTGCTTGTTTGATAATACTTCGTTTAGCTGATGTATTCTGAAAAACTTCACTGTATTTTTATAAATGCATATTACATTTGATCCGGAATACTGTGGATTGGAGTGGTCAAAGTTCACGTCATATAGTTTTATTATTGGAGTATGATTTTTCCCCCTGGAAGAATCATTTAACTGCTTTCCACCAAAAAAACAGGGGGAAAACCCCTTGGTTAGAACTGAAACTTTGGTAATTTGGCTATTCATTACACTGCATTTATCTATTTGCAACCAAGAAAAACCAAACCCGATCAAACTGTGCATGAGACCATCTCCATGCCAACATAGCGTTGGATCTGCCTTCAATATCATTAACTATAAATCCCGCCAATATTTTTGGATTCCGAACAGCCTCCAGGTGTAGTCTTCTGTTATTTCCCATCAAACAGAATATCAATATATATTCTTAATTTGGAGTATCATCTCATGATATGTCATGTCATGGAATGATATGGTATGATATATATTAATATCTATATATATATATATCAATTAATTCAATTATCATTTAACGATTTAATATCAATTTCATTTTTAATATATTTAATAATCAATATAAATAATTATAAATTTTTTTTTTCATATTTTCTCTTTTATAGTTCATAGATATTATTGACTTTTTATATATATCATGATAAAAAAATATATATGTGAATATTGTTATTGTTAGTATAAATTATTATGAAAAAATGATGTGATTAAAAATATTAATTTATTAAGAGTTTTTGTCATAACAACTTATCTGATTCGGTAACTTCACTGGCAATGATGGTA
This sequence comes from Drosera spatulata, assembly GCA_035668315.1. Classification (NCBI taxonomy): domain Eukaryota; kingdom Viridiplantae; phylum Streptophyta; class Magnoliopsida; order Caryophyllales; family Droseraceae; genus Drosera; species Drosera spatulata. Next base: position 1,611 of record JAOVYX010022266.1, on the reverse strand, counting down.
ATGATGGGGGAGGGTTTGCTCTAACTTCCAGCGGCGATTTCCGGCAGGCAACTCATCTCAGGTGATGGGGGGTAAGAGAGGACGACCTAGGAAAGTGAAGAAGAATATTACAGAGATGGTTTTCTCAGGTAACGATGTGGAGGTTGCGAAGGATGGCTCGATTGAGAGGAGGAAGGATGGTTTGCGTAGTAAAGGGGATGATTCGAAGGGAATGGATGATGGTGAGCTGAGAGGGGCCTTAAAGGAGGGTTCGGTGGAGGGAGATATCGAGGGGAATGAAGCAGCGAAGGGTTTAGCTGAGAATGAGGTGAAAGAGGATCTGGGTGTTGATAATAGAGATGGTGCTGTTGTATTGCCATCTGTTACATTGGCTGAACAGTGTGAGGGTTTACGGGCTGATTCTAGTCCTACTGTTAAGTCTTCTTTATATTCCGATGTTGTTAAGGGGATGGAGATGAATGCGAAGTCATCGGATGTGAATCAAGATGTACAGGCTGGTGTGAAGTTGGAGTATGTTTCAGGACGCCAATAGGTTATCCAGATTACTTTGGATGAGGTGGTAGATGAGAGGAGGTATTGGAATGATGCGGTGAATGGCTATGTGTTAGGAGGGAATGTGCCCTTTTCGATGATGGATCAAGATGTTGGCAATTTCTGAAGGGGTATTGTCAAACCTGGGATTCATTCATATGAAAAGGGGTATTATATCTTCCATTTTGCTGATAAGAGTGATAAGATGCGTATTATGGAGAATTCCTGATTTCTTATTGGTAGGCCTCTTGTGCTTCGTGATTGGACTCCTCAGTTTAGATTGGAGAAAGAAGTATTGAACCGTATTTCTGTATGGATTTGTTTACCTGATCTAGATCTGCAGTATTGGAATTCTAAGGTGATAGGCAAGTTAGCTAGCAAGATTGGATATCCACTCAGAATTGACCGAATGACAACAGAAAAGGAGAGGATTTCGTATGTCGATGTTGAGGTGACGAATGAGTGTTGGAAGAGTTCTCATTCCTGGGACCTGAAGGGGGGATTGTTGTCCAGAAGGTCGTATTCGAGTGGTTACCAATTCGATGCTCAAGGTGTAATCGTTGGGGACATAGGTATCAGTGTGTAGAATGCCTTCTACTGCTGTTCAGAAGTGGATGAAAAAAGAGAAACCTATTCCTACAACAAATGTGGAGCCTCAAAAGATTGTAATCAATGAAGAGAAGGGGGAGGAGCTGAAGGAAGGTAAAAGAGTTGTACAGGAGTAGTCACCGGGTGCTGAGAATTTTAAGAAAACTGATGGAGGTGGGAGGTCAAAACTAGTAATGTCGAGAAGTAAGCTAAATGATTTACTTACTGTGATTAGTCCGGGGAGATTTGAAGCCTTGGCTGAGGCTGGTTTGGAAGATGAAAATGCCGTGGTTGATCCCGGTGATACTGGGCAGATGCTTAAATGATCTCTGCATGGAATATAAGAGGCCTAAATAACTCAAGCAAGCAAACCAACCTGGATTGGTCTAGTGGTGTTCGACTCAACCTTTTTTTTGAAGGTTTTGGGTTCGAATCCCACTAGCCTCAAAATCCATGTTGGCCACGCCCGTTAACCTCGGTCAAAGCTTTATC
>JAOVYX010022265.1:0-14820 GCA_035668315.1 Drosera spatulata | reverse complement strand
CCCCCCCCCCCCCCCCTTTCCACACACACACAGACAGAAATATTGAATGTAATGCCTGGTTTCTTGTAAAATATTGTGGTTTTTCTTTTCCCAGCCACAGAGTTGAGTATTCTTTGATCATTTCTTGTTTTGGGGTTTCGTTTTTGTTCTCTACACCTTTTGTCTGTCATCTAAAGATTGGATGAAGTACCAGATAGACTCAGAAAGCAAAGTCGTTAACTTTGGTAACGCATCGGATAGGCCTTATGATCGGTAAACTCGTCGTCAATGTCTATGTTCTTGGTCGTCCATTCTTCTATAGGATTTGAACTCCAAATCGGCTTAAAGAATCAAGTTTTCAATCACTTGGATAAATAATGACATCCTCGATCATTACTAGCTGAACATATATTATTCGTGCTCTTGGTACACAACAATGGGGACAACCTACGAAGGGGACCTCTTGCCTAAAAAAGAGCATTCACCATCCTCGTAATATGTTCAAGACTTGCTAATTTTCGACTCTATATAATGAAGATATGCTCAAATTTAATTAGACAAAGGCATGCTCATGTTTGTTCAATGGACCTTCTTGCCCAACTCGTCAGCAAATTTCGTTATCTTACTCACAATCTAATTGATTACGAAATTTACGATCAAGATTTAGATTTAAGTGACAACGATTGTATACAAATTGATTCAGAAACTCTCATTTACTTTAATATTTACTTTAACAATATTTTCTTCGTTTTACAAAATATACAATATTTTTTTAATTTGGATGTCCCATAAAAACTATAAATATTTAATATTTGAAAAGAAGTATGTGTCTTACACACCGTGTGTTAAGTGTTCAAACAACGATTGCGATTAAAACACACAAATGAATGGCTAGGATTAAAATGTGATAATCGAATCTCAATCCTTCATCCGTATTATTTGAATTTTAGTGGTTCATAAAGCATTTTAATTTATATCACACGATCCCTAATTTATATCATACATGGTATGCCATTGACACACAATCCCTAAATCGTTTTAATTTATATCACATCAGCTCATGCCATTATTTATTTTCTTCTTTTTTTTCTCAGTTTTCTATCACACACAAACAAAAAAACAAATACTACCTCCGTCCCATAATTATTGCACGTTTCTCTCTTTCTGTATTGTTCAATACGTAATTTGAGAAGGTTTTTTACTCATCTAAACGATACCATTTAAATTTTCTATTGGTTCACGGTTATAGTACGTAACGTTTACTATCATGGATATTTTACGATATTTTTTCAAAAAATAATTTGATCATCTCGTAACATCGGTCAAAACTTCTATTATCATGCGTATCCGATCAAAACAATATAATCTTTTTAGGATAGAAAAAGTAAATGATTTCTATAAATTTTAACATATACATGAATTTTTATTTTTTTTTGAAGTCAAAAAGTTGCATTGGGGACAGAGGGAACATTATTTGTCTTAGGTTTTGATTAATCAGGGGAGCATATCCGTATAGGGAAACAATTTGGTCGTCGACAGAGTAATTGAGCCCTCATAATCATACACGTTAGCAAATCATACATGGTGCAAAATCTTGGGGCTGCAAGGATATTCGTCCATTATATACTCATTCACACATTTGTCATGTACATATGACTCAAGAACACAAAAATGGCCCTTTTATAATCACGAAAATTGGATCGTTCTCGATTACTCTGTTTTATATATCCATATCAAACTTCTACAATTCGGTAGATGAGCCCCACATATTCAACCTTTGGCAAGTGTCACAACCTAAGTCCACACCAAGTGGCACATCAATGTCTAATCAATATATTGAATTAAAATATAAAATATTATATTTATATTCGGACGTATTATTATCCTAAAATCCAAAAATTTAGGATTGTCCTAAAATTCACCAAGTTTTAAAAAAATTTAACAACGGTGGAAAATCCTACCACAATCCTCATATATAGAAGCAAATCTTTTGAAGATCAATATGTAATCACCAAACCAATCAAGCACAACAAATTAATCTTCCCCTAGATAAAAACTCCACACCAAGGATCATTCTGGTCTGTGCGGCCCACACCACCACCAGACACCGTTCGATCACTTCCTCCCCCAATCTCCACCATCCGATCAACACCGTCAATCACCCATCAAAACCCCGAAATAAAACCAAGAAAAAAGGGGAAAACCAAAAACAAAATGCTTGGGGCGTAAGCAAAACACCCGTGACAGCGACCTAAAATGAAATAAATAAATAAATATAAATATCATATCATATCAGCAAAATTCAGCATCCGAATATGCCTCGCTCTTCATCTTCCTCTTCCTCCACCGCCATTGTTCCTCTCTTCACATAAACCCCCAAAATCATCTTCACATCTCTCTCTTTCCACACAACCAAGATGCACACAATCCAACAATCACTCGGCGGCGCCGGCGAAGCTACGACCGGAATCTTCCCGGTGCTGTTCTTCGACGGCGAGCGAGAGACCGATATCGGAACCGTCGTCGTGTCCCCGTCGACAACATTCAAGACCTTCCAGTCCTTGATCAGTCAGAAAATCGGAATCTCGCCTCACCAGATCACAATCTACCTCGAACGGAAGCATCACCAAATCAATGGAGTCGTCTCGAGTGCTCATCTCCATCATCATCATCGAAAGATTCCGGTAACGAACAAGTTCAACTTCGCGGCAATCGCTGGAGATAACTCGTGCTTCTTCCGCGCTGTGCTTAAACGCTCTCGCCGCGCTCGCCGGAGACGTCCGTCGAAAGAAGAGATGATTAATTACCACAACAATAATGGATACAACAACGGTACTGGAATCATCTCGCCGGAGAATTTTGTTCTGCTTCGACGAGGAGGAAATTATCCCGGTCTGATTCCGAGCCCGGTTCAGTACGATCATCCGGTTCAGTACGATCAACCGGTTCAGTACGATCCGGTTCTTTACGATCGGATTCTGGATTACAAGATGAGGATTATCGAGGAGGAGAAGGCGAGGTACTTGATGTCGCTCAACATGAACTCGAATGTCTACTCTGATCTCGATTTTGACTGGAACTCGTCGGAGATCGGCGACGACGCGGCGTCGAGCGGCAGTGGAAGCAGAGAAACTAACAAAGTCGTGTGCGAATTCTGCGAGAACTATGAAGGAAAAGAGGGCGAAACGGTGCCGTTTCACTTCTGTGCATACGACGAAGAGGTCAAGGGCGTGTTCGTTTCACGCGCCGGGCCGATTGCGAGGCCGACGAAGCCAAAGTCGCCGGAGAAGGAGAGCTGATGGCATTACACGGTGTCATTTCCGGTGCATGACTTGTAAAGGTATTCTGATTACATATGGAGGGGTATATTGGTAATTTAAGGATTTTTGTGTTTGTTTTGGACCAACAAAGGCTCTTGCAGGAGAAGATTTTGGAGCCAGCTGATGAATTAATTGATAGGTGAAATTGACGATGGATTAATTAGGTTTGCTAGTCCATTGAACTTTTTCCCTGTTTTGATGAACTTGTGAATTGTGATTAGCGTTATGCTATAAGTTATTTTGTCAGCAGCAACGGTGTTGAATGTTGATGATTGTTACAAGTTGTTTATGAATTTGGCTAGGTCTTTTCTTTATTACTATACATTGTTGCACTTGAAGATATGGTTTTGGATGATGCCTCATTTGCTCGTTCAGTGTCTTAATTGTATTGAACATTATCGTAGTCAACTTGAAAGAAAGTCTTATTCTAAAAGGGGGACTGAGACTTGAACCTTATTATAGATCATGTACAATATCATTCAACTTAATTTGCTTAAACATTAAGGCATTCATCATTCGATATTTTGAGTCAAGCTTTTTAACCAACTTTCTTGATAAAGTCGAAGAGCGTGGAGAGGAATATATTGTGACGCTCTGGCTGGGCCTATAGTGTCTAACGGATGGACTAGGAAGTACGAGGCCAGTGAGCCGTATTAACAACTTTTTATTTAGGATAACAACAAGTTTCAACAAGAATTCCTTGCGGCAATATATACACACAGCACATAGTCTAAATTTACTGCTGTAACTTTATAATCCATCAGATATATAGATTCGATGTAAATCATATAATGCTCATTTTGGCAAAAGCGTTGATAGAATCGAGTCACAAGTTCTGAAAAGTTCAGTTGTAAATCTTAATGATGTTAAAATAGTCGTTGCATAATTACAATACTGGCATGTGATTAAAGTGTACATAACTCAAATTGCATCATTTTGAGGAATTTCATTCTTAGTCTTAATGACATTTCGAAATTATATTGTTGGACCATGATTAAAATATATAACTCAAATTATTTTTGATTTGTCTTATGATGTAAATCAAACTTCATATATCGATATGCCCACAATCAAGGCCTTTTAAATGAAGGAAGTAGTTATGTATTATTTCCTCCGTCTCACGAAAGATAGAATACATATGTATTTTATATTATTCTGTACGCATGAATAGAAATCTCGTTTTCAAATCAAATTACGTGCGATTGTCCCGCAATATATATTCAGTTGAAATACGTAGATTACACAACCGTTGATGTTTCACGATAAATTTATAAAAAACTACGCTTAATCGTTATTACGTGCGTGTCAAAATTTACATCGATATCCGTATCCGATCAAACTGTTGTGTTTTTTTGGGATAAAAGAAGTTAATAATAATGATTGTTATATCCGTCTTATGTGACATGCTCAATGAATGCTTAAAGCGAATATTTAACGAGATTGTAATTTGAAAACACGTCTTTGTTATGATCACGTATGATGTACTGAAACGAAAACTTATCATAATCAAACACTTTGCTTGTGCAAGCGCCGTTCTCTTTTATCATCAGACATTCAGACTCATACCTCGTCGACTCTTTGGCACTCTATTTATCAGAAATTGTCTCTCAATCCATAATAAATAAAACATTTTTTGTAATAATATATTTTGTAGTAGTATTTGCCTAAAATGACTATACCTTTTGATGAGGGTAGTGGTCATTTTGTAACACACGAAAAAAAAAAAAAAACATATTATAACAGTGAAGGAATGCTCGAGTATTTTGTATAGAAAAAATCTTCAAACGATAAAATATTTTATTTATTTTCAGAGATAGAAATTTATTATGAAACAAGAATAATAATTTTGTTGTTTATTTTCTTGATTTTTTCAATATTGTTACTTTCTTCGTCAGCTTAAGCTCTATATGGTACAACAAGGAACATTACGAGGATCTGGATCGTCGGATGTACTTCTCCCCAAGCAATCCAAAAAATTAAACCTTAAAAATAAAATCATAAACCCTAGAAATAAATCCCTAAACCTTAAATCATAAAAATAAAATTCTAAATCTTAAAATAAAAAAAAATTCCCAAAAATTATAAAAAAAACAGAAAAAATTCATAACCGATATAATCCAAAAAAATAATTCCCAGTATATATTTAAGTTATTCAAACCCACGACGAGAAACCAAAGTCGCACTGAGGAGAATCAAAATCGAATCCAATCCAACTCAAATCTTCCATCAACAAATCCAAATCTACTATCGAATTCAAATGAACTCAACAAATCGCAAATAATTATTGTTGATTTGAGTGGGTAAACTTGACAAAACCATTTTTCTTGATTTTCGGAATGTGCAACATAAAAATTGTCATGAGGTATGTTCTACAGCCACAAGTTCTGCAATGAGGTAATAGATTCACGCGTTTTCAACTCAGACGCACTGTTTCATTCAAACAATGTGTCTGTTGTTTTTTTTTTTGAAAAAAAAAATTATACAAAAGCGTAAACAAAAATTATAATATGATATCCATAAAATTGAAAAAAAAAACATGAATTTTTATTTTTTTTATAAAAAAAATAAAAATAAAATTGAACTGACGTACTATTTCATTATACTGACGCCCTGTTTCGTAAAATTAACGCACTGTTTTAAAATAGGCATTCAGTTCAAAGAAATAGTGCGCCATTTCAAAAATGAAAAACAGTGCATCAGTTCAAATAGAAATAGGACGTCTATTCAAAAATTGAAATAATGTGCCAGTTCAAACTGAAATAGTGTGTCAATTTAAAAATTTATGTCACTGGATTTGTGTATTAATGATTGATTTTATGATGCATCCAGTGATTCAAGTTGTATTTGATAAAGGTTGAAGTTTGGATTGCAGGTTTTGGGATTGAAAAACAAAATTGATAAGAAAAAAATATATGTATCTGATTCATAAATTCATGCAGACTTGAATCATTTTTCGTATTATATAATGTCATAAACCTCATTTATGAAACTCTTATGTTGATGAAGAATGAAAATGATTATATTAAATAGTGAGGGTAGAGTTTTAGAGTGATGATGGTGATGGCGATGTTAGCGGCGGAAAGGATGGTGGAAAGGACGGCGACGATATTGGTGATGGTTGAGGGAGGAGGATGATGTGGGGTATTGTGGTGTGCGATGAGAAATATTATATGTTTGAGGGATTTTTTTTTTCGAGTTATATTTTTGAAAATATTTTACAAAAATTATATTTAAAGAAATTTTTTGTAAAATAAAAACCCTTGAAAAAAAACATAAAACCTTAAAAAAAATCCCAAAATTTGTACAGCTCGGTACAGCGCATATGGGCTGCAGCCGGGGATTCGCTCCCTCATAACAAAGGTTGTGAAAAAGTCGGACCTGAATCTTCTACCGTGAAAGATCCAATAACAGTATAGCACCATGCTGTTTGGATTTTTTTTTTGAAAAATCTAAAAAAAATAAATTAAAATATTAATAAAAAAAATATCAATTCTAAAAAAAATTTAAAAATAAACTTGTTAAAAATAAACTTTTGAAAAATTATATTTATAAAAAAATAAAAAAAACATAAAAATAACCCAAATAAATCTTAACAGTTGATCTTGTGCGGTTAGCCCTCCAACTGCGACCCCACTGCGAAAAAAGTCACGTCCGTCTACTCCAACGTGCAATTTCCGTATACAAAATCCTTTCATCTTCCTCCATCTCCGTCATTCTCCGCCGCCTCCAAGTCGAAGTAGCCTAATCGCACTCCAACTCCTCCTCGTGAAATCTCACCCAAAAAATATCATCGATTCCCCAAAACCCTAGGCGTCCCTGCGCCTCCTATTTACATCTCGCATATCTCTGTTTTCTGATTTCGAAAGGTAAAATTATTAATCGCTCTTTTCGTTTCCTTTCCCTTGAAGTTTCGCTTATTGTGTCAGATGATTCGTTGTGCTGATCTTTGAAATTGATTTGATTGTTTTTTGTTGTGTTTCTGGATCTTATCATGTCTAAGGAAACCCTAATTACTAGTAGTATTGTATTTGGGCTTACAAAACGTGAACGTGTCTAGGGTTTAGTTCTGGGAACCTAGAGTTGCTTTACGTTGTGATCCATTTAAGCTTTTGTTTATCTATGTAACCGTATGTGGCTGGTTACACGTTATAAGTTGCTGAATTGATTCGGTGCTTCGAAAAGGTTTTTGACAGCTTTGATGTTGGAGTACACATCAGTGTTCTGAATTATGGGATGCTTGGGGAAGTTACTCCTATAACGTTTTTGGGGTAATTTTTTTTTTGATACACTAGATCCAGACTGAAGCAAGGCAAGATTATCAGGCTGCATAGCATCTATCTGAAAATGGGAATTATGGGCGATGATTCATTACGTAGATTATCTTGCTATATACTGTCTATTTGAACTCCTTCATAACACTTTCGATTTATATTTCGTTCTCTTCGCAAGTTATTAGTTATGTGATCATGAGGTTTAACGTTACTGAAATGATATTCAGGACAAAAATTTGATGGCGTAAATGATGAGTCTGTGTTTGCTGTCCGTCTGATGTGGAGGTAGGTTTCATTCTTTTCGTGGAGGTTCTGATTCTGAGAAACCTATATACTTAGGGTTTTGATCTTTCTAGATGAGTTTACCATTCATCTACTTCGGTATTTAGGTGAACAATGCATCTGCTTCTTCTTAATTTACATCAGGTTATTTGCCTAACATGGATGATAATGAATTGGCGTTGACGGTTGATTAGTTCTCTGGTGAAGGATTTAATCTTTTCCACTTTATGATTTATGTCTGCGAATGGAATTGGACCTTCATTCTCCTGTTTGATCTAGTAATCTTAACCTTTTTCTTCTGTTTTTTTCCCTGCAGTTGTTTGTGATTGATTCAAAATGTCTTACGACGATGTTGAGATTGAGGACATGGAGTGGAATGAGGAGCTTCAGGCTTACACGTATCCCTGCCCTTGTGGAGATCTTTTTCAGATCACAAGAGACGAGTTGAGACTCGGGGAGGAGATCGCTCGCTGCCCTAGCTGCTCTCTTTACATTACTGTCATCTACAACATGGAGGACTTTGCTGGTGGCAAATCAAATTCCAACATCCCGCCCTCTAAACAACAGCCTATTTCTGTCGCTTGAAGTCTTGAATCAAGTAGCATTGATTCATCAAATTTTATATGGACTACAGATATTTTGCATCTGGGCTACCACTTGAATGTTTACTATCATGTGTGTCGATGGCACCCTTTTGAGTAGTTGAGATATGATCAAGGCTAGGATTTGATGATTACTGTGCTCCAGTTTTGCTTTGCTTCACTCCGGAAATTGGTACTACTTGATTGAAATTAGTTTCATGCTGTCCTCTTTTTTTTTTTTCTTAATTGCTTTCGCGCGGCTACTTATACTTAGGTTTCATTTGGTTTACGGATGGGATAAGGCAAGAGAACCAGTGAAGAGATTATTAATACTGGGACTAGTTATCTTATCATATCTTTTTTACAAATCATGTTTGATATAAGAGGGATTAACAGGTAGTCAGTGGGAGATAGCCGAGCGACCGTCTACGGTGGTCGGATGACAGGCGGTGGGGCGCTGTCAGCGAGCGGCGATCGACGTCGTGTGGTGGTTGGGTGACGGTCGGCGGTCGATGGCGGTTTGCACGGACGGTCGGGTAGCATTTGGTGGTTTCTTGATGACTTTTGACATTGAAATACTTATCCCGTTTTATGGAATTAATAATACCATGGAAGAGGTGGGATTGGTAGTGAGGGAATTAGAGGTGTTATTTTCTTAGGTGGGATTAGTAATGTTGATTTTTTTCCCCATTAAATATAGGATTAATAGGTATTAGTAATTAGATCATCGATTATTCTGGGTATCAAATATGACCTTGGTTGACAAAGTGATCTTAAGATAGTTTGAAGCTACACGTGCTGGTGAAGTTGCAGTGTGTCCTCATAAAATTGATCTATACTGTTAGATCATGGTTTTTACGTATAGTTTTTGTGTGACATAAAATATTTGTAATTAATCTTATTCTTGTCCAATAATATTCTACATATGAATGTTAACTAGATCAACCTCTTTCTTTTTGAGTTACTTTCATATTACGTACAATCTATTAAGAGTATTTATATCAGAATTTTTATTTTTTCTTTCTCGATTTTTTACTCTTTATTATACATAATATTATAATAATTTAATTTATAAAAATAAAAAAGATTACATCAATAGGATAACTTCATAGAACTTTTCACTTTCACATTATAATTTTTATTCTTTAATACATATTACAATATTTTTTTATCACATCAGTTATCTATTTTTTCATATTTTACAAAATTCCTATTTTATGCAAGTGCTCCAGATGTGGAAATAATCCATCCTTTCTATAATCAGACCAAAAGAGAGAGTGAGGCCGCAAAAAATGGCCCATCTCCGCCACACCATCTCTCTCTTCATCTCCGAATCGGAACCGCATCGACGACAACACCTACGAACAAAAGACACATTCGAACCAGAGCCAAGAGATCGAAGTGGAAAATGGTGATGATGATTGGAATGGTGGATTCTACGATGGAAACCTTAAACGAGAGGGCCGCTCTGGTGAGGGAATCACTGCACAAGAGCCAAACCATTACCGATAACATGGTTTCCATCCTCGGTTCCTTCGATCATCGCCTCTCGTCTCTCGAAACCGCTATGCGTCCCACTCAGGTCTCGCTCTTCGGTTCCGTTTCGCATCGTTTTGTTGATTCTGCTTCGGTTTTGATGTTGAATGATTGGTGATGATGAGTGAGTGATTGTTGTTGTTTTTTGGATGGATTTTGGTGTTGTAGATCCGGACGCATTCGATTCGGAGGGCGCATGAGAATATCGATAAGACGTTGAAGTCGGCTGAGGTTATCTTGGAGCAATTCGAGCTTTTTCGCAAGGTTTTTACTCACATTCCTATGTTACATTGTGTGGATTTGCTCAAGTTAGCGATATTAGACATTTCGCTATGATTAGGGCTTGATCGACTTTTGCTTTGTGTGATTTGACATCATGTGTCAACTTATAATAGTGTTAGATTAATGTCACTAGATTTGTATGATTGATGATTCTGGTTGATGATGGGGCTGGAGTGTGTAGGCAGAGGCGAAAATATTGAGAGGGCCACATGAGGATCTCGAGAGCTATCTTGAAGCGATTGATGAACTGAAAGCAAATTATCAGTTCTTCGGCACCAACAAAAGCTTTAAGAATGCTGAAGGGGCGTATACCCATGTCAAGGTCTTGCTTGACAGGGCCATTGGAAAACTAGAAGACGAGTTTAAAAACGTCCTACTCTCATACAGGTCTGTGGGTTCGTCTCGCAAAGATATTTTTATTGTAGATGAATGTGTGACATATTGTTAGTTTAGGTGTGATCATGTTGTCGAATTTTGATTCTGAAAAGAAGTTAATGTTCCTCGTGGTTTCAGCAAACCTGCTGAACCTGATCGTTTGCTGGAGTGCCTACCGAGCTCTCTAAGGCCATCAGCATCAGCTAGTGATACTGCTAGCAAGTCTTCCACGAACTCTAATGAGCAAAATAAAAATGCTGAGAATGCTGTCTACACACCTCTAACTCTTATTCCACCTCATGTGGTGCCGTTGCTGCATAATTTAGCTTCTCAAATGGTCCAAGCCGGAATGCACCAGGTTGTCCTCAGGATTTACCGGTAAGGAACTGCATATCCTGTACTTGTAATGTATGTGCTAGTATATGAATTTTGTGTGAAGATTTTTTGCACCTTCACATGAAAGTATCTTTAACTTTCAGGGATACACGTTCTACTGTTCTGGAAACAAGCCTTAGAAAACTTGGTGTTGAGAAACTTAGCAAAGATGATGTACAGAAGATGCAGTGGGATGCCTTGGAAACAAAAATTGGGAGTTGGATCCATCACATACGTATAGCTGTATGTGCTGTTCTCTGTTGAGTTTGGTTTATGGCATGCAGATTTCATTGCAATTATTCGGTTTTTGTTCAGGTCAAACTGCTATTCGCTGGGGAAAAGAAATTATGTGACCAAGTATTGAAGGACTCGGAAACTATCAGGATTCTGTGTTTTGCTGAAGTTACTACAAACAGTGTGCAAATGCTCCTTAGTTTTGGAGATGCCATTGCCAAAAGCAAGAGATCTCCCGAAAAGTTATTTGTTCTTCTGGACATGTATGAGATAATGAGAGAACTTCTTCCTGAGGTTAGTCGAGCATCACCACTTGAATATAGATATAACCTTATTTTTATGATAGCATGAATTTTAGCAGCTTTGAATTGTAAGGGAATGTTTTTATACGTCTTGCATTTAGTGCCGTGTTCTTTGGGTAGTAGTTTTGCATGTTTATTTTATCAGGTGAAGTTGTTTTCCAAAGAGCTCACTACTTCGTGTTTCCTTGCCGTGCATATTGTACTACAATTAGGTCCTTTCGCCTTTAAAATTTCTGCTGCTTACATCTTCTGATATCCATTGTCCTGAAAGGATGATTTTGAATTTGGCGCTGTTTTTGCTATTGCCATTTGGCTAACTTGCTCGACATTGAACTTGGTTGCTACTGAACAGATTGAATCCATATTTGAGGGAAGACCTTGCACCGAAACACGAGAAACAGCAACTGGGTTGACAAAACGTCTTGCACAGACAGCCCAGGAAACTTTTGGTGATTTTGAAGAAGCAGTTGAAAAAGACTCCACAAGAACTGCTGTTCTTGATGGGACTGTTCATCCATTGACCAGTTATGTAATCAACTACGTCAAGTTCTTGTTCGAGTAAGTCTGTCCTACTTTGCTCTTAATCACCAGTATACCTCCATGCTATTTCATCGCTGATTCTCTCATCTACTTCTTTAACTGGTTAACAATTCTGATGGATGTGTTTCTCATCGTATTGTTCACCTGGACCTAGCTTACTTGTAAAGCAAGGATGGCATGAGTCTGGTATTGAGTTCTGCTTTTGAATTACTTCTCTCGTTCTGTTTTTGAATTGCTTCTCTTCCAAAGGTCAGAAGTTTTGGTAATGCCCTGAGTAATTTATGTGAAGAAAACCATATTGAAGACATCTTTAAAGACATCCAACCTGCTATGAAATATTTGAGCCTACTGTTTTCCCGCTTGAGACTGCTAGATTACGTCATCATCTTCAGAGATGTTCTTGTATAAGTTTCTGTTTATGCTGTTCTCATTTAAGGTTAGGCATGTCGGTTTTGGTGTTTGCTCTTACATTACTTAACGAGTTGGCAATTCCTGTCCATACCTTCTTATGTTTTTACCTTTAACCGTTTGATGCTAAGATTGCCAACTACGTGCATGCAGTTACCAGTCAACCCTGAAGCTGCTTTTTCAAGAGTTTAATGAGGGCGATCCGGATTCCCAGTTGGCATCAGTGACGGCACGTATAATGCAGGCTCTCCAGAATAATCTGGATGGGAAATCTAAGCAGTACAAAGATGCTTCACTAACTCAGTTATTCCTTATGAACAATATTCATTACATGGTCAGATCTGTTCGCAGGTTTGTTTCATATTCTTCTTAACACACTCGAGAATTTTCATGTTGTATGCATGCTATTTCTTTACAATAATTTTATTGTTCCAGATCAGAAGCAAAAGACTTACTAGGTGATGATTGGGTGCAAAGACATCGAAGGATTGTCCAGCAACATGCAAATCAGTATAAGAGGAATTGTTGGGCAAAGGTCCTAGTCCTTTTTCGTTATTTGACACTCATGTGACTTGTAAATATCTGAGATTGTAGTCAAATAAATAATGTGACACATAGCTGCTGTTTCTTTTTTGTCGTACCACTCTGTTCTGAAAGATTTATCTCGACCTAAGCTCCTCTGATTTTTTCCCTTTGATAATGCTAGAATACATCATCAGTCATTCCACTGGGCCGGTTCACCTGCATGTCCTTTCTCCATTCTATAAAGAGAAATAGTTATCCCAGTGAAATAACATGAAAAATCTTTTCTTATAGTCTCATAGTAAGTTTTGTTTGGTCTTCGTTTACTGTTTCATGTATCATCTCATTTCTTCTCATTGGTATCTCTTGTGCTAACATAAGTCTCTTCCAGTCCTCCTCAAACAACTTCCTTCAATTTCTCCTCAATCAGGGAAACTTTTACATGTGAATTCTATGTTTGCTTATCTTATCTCTCAGCGGGACTCCATGCATCCATCTTGAGCGTATCATTTTAGTCATACCGGCCATTCTCTTAAAATACTAGAATACATGCATACCTTAGTCAGAGAAGAATATGATGCGTAGTGTAAACCTTAGATGCTTGATTGACCATTTCAGTAAAAAAAGTTTACCTCTGATTTGCCATGTTTGTAGATCGTGCAATTGATCACGCTACCACCCTTGCCTCAGTCTGCTGGTTCGGGCGGCACGACACCGGACTTGACAGCAGGATTATCAAGAGCAATGGTGAAAGACAAGTTCAAAAACTTCAACATTCAATTTGAGGAGCTCCATCAAAGACAGTCTCAATGGACAGTTCCTGATACTGAGTTACGAGAGTCCCTAAGGCTAGCTGTTGCTGAAGTCCTGTTGCCCGCCTACCGTGCTTTCCTTAAACGTTGCAAGTAAGATATTCTTTTGTCTTTTTTGCCTCTTTCGTCTGCTATGTTCATTGGTCTTAAAAACTTTATGGTGTGTGTATTGGGCTCGTTTACTAATTGTAGGTCTATGATCGAGAATGGAAAGAACCCTCAGAAGTACATCAGGTATACTCCAGAAGATATTGAACACATGCTATCGGAATTCTTCGAAGGGAAGACGTGGGGTGAACAAAAGCGTTGAGGCCTGAGGTAGGCATGTCATATTGGCATCATTTTCTCGATACCATTAGTCAAGTTGCTGCATCATCAGCTTAGGAGTATATGCAGTTACCCATATAGAATCTGTTGAACACTTAACACTCATGAGTATACAAACATGGATCTCTTTTCGAGCTCTCAATTTTAGCATCTACACAGTTTACGATATTGGTAGCTTGTTTCTTGTGACTAGTGCATCAAAGTATGCACTGTTAGACCCTTGATTCGACCTTAGGCGGTGCACCTGAATGTAAGGTGATAAGCTCCTCACAAATCTCCCCATGTGTCTTTTATACAATACAGCGTTAATGGAAATAAGCGAATTTTGATCATTGTCTGGTCCTTTAAAGCACCATCAACTTCTGTCTGAAGAATTCCTTGCATCTCTGAGTTGCATGCCCAGTTGATCCTTATCTTGACTGGTAAACCAAAACAATGGATTAGAATCAAGTTAAGAGGAGCAAAGCTCCCTTTCGAAAAGGACCCATCATCTTTTGGGACTAGTTCCTTGCACTTTGATTCTGATTCTTTTCTGCTATGGTTGAAGGGGGCTTCTGGTTGTATCGCAGCATAGTGATCTGAATATTAGTTGGTCACGTCAGACTTTTTCCAGGTTCGTTTAGCCTAGTCGTGGAGGTCTCGGGTAAAGTTACAAAAGCTTCATCCTGAGTTTT
>JAOVYX010022264.1:0-43699 GCA_035668315.1 Drosera spatulata | reverse complement strand
TCCCTATGGGTTCGACCCTTACTTCCACTACTGCATTAATTTTATATTCTTAGAGTGAAAGTGAGTGCATATAAATTATGACGTGCCTATGACAGTACGCATCAGTATCGTATAACTCCCAGTTCAACCTCTCCATAATCCACGAATTTCATATCGTTCAGGTTTTCACAATGTCAGCTGATACAACACAAGCGTGTCTTTCGTCTATCTCTAATTGCTTTAGACAAGTTTCAACATGATGATAAGTAACCTCCTCCATGTGTGCATGTATATTGGCTGGAATCGATAATTCCTGATCTCAGCATGTTCTGGGACGAGAGTGTTCTTGATTATCTGGATTATAACATAGGAAAATATAAGAAATAATAAATGTCTAAAACAGAGGCACATTGCTATCTGAATTATGCTAAGTTGACAAGCAAAACATGCACTCAATAGGCAACAAATCCTCACAGTTCTTTTTTTTTTTTTTTTTTTATTGCAATGGACAGTGCTATTGAATAAACAAGCAACACACTGTTATTTAGCATAACAATCCTTATCGAGTCCTTTCAAAAGCTCCAATAAATAGTACTCGAACATAGGTTATAAGACTATGATCTCAATGGGTGAATGCATATTACTTGAAAGGAAGGAGTATGTGGGAAATTGAGGATAGGCATCATTTTGCTTTGCCATGGAAGTCCTTGCTGAAGATTAGAGATAAGATGAGGGTGCTTAAACCTGTACTAGAAGCTGGTGTTCCTTATTCTGTCAAGCTGGGATATTCTACTCTATGTGCTATTAAGTCAAAGGTTGCTTTGTATAGGCTTATTTGGAGTAAGGAGTTGAGGCCTAGGGTCTCTTTTATCGCGTACCTAGTTGCAAGGAAAGCCTTGAAAGTTTGATAGTAGTAATAAAATTTTTCAGTTATTACCAATAATACTGCGATTTATTGTAAGCTGTTTAATTTACTGATAAAAATGATATAAAATCAGTCAGATCCTATGACAGCTGATAAATGTTTTATTCATTCATATATATTAAAACTTTTATTATTCATTACATTCTCAATGTATATATTTAAAACACTTGAGTCACGTTTAAAAGTAAACCATACATATAACGATAGAAATTTAAACGTGAATAGAATCATAAACTTGAGCCATTTCATTAAACAACCACCGATATAGTTAAAAACATTTGTGAGAAATTTTTGTTTTAAATCATGGGAAGAACTCTTGATGATGACAATGGTAAAGCATATCGATGACTATTAAAACATGGATTTTTCGAGTAAGGAGATACTTTCATAGATACTTAAAACGTTGGTAAATCCATAAACGGAATGAAGAAATGGCTTCATGAGCATGCTATAATCCTTGATGATTTATGTGAGCTGTGCCGTGTTGTTCCTAAGGACTATGATCATCTTTTCTTTCAGTGTCCTTATTCTTAGGAAGTTATCAAGCCCCTCTTACGCAGGATGAAGCTGTCTACTTCCAGTTTTCGCTGGACCTGCTGGCTTGACTGGATGCTGAAGGTTTCGAAAGGGAATTCCAGCCTTGCAAAAGCCAGGAAATGCTTGACTTGTTTGGCGATATACAGCATTTGGAACGAGAGGAACTCCAGGATCTTCCAAAGTTGTACTAGAAGGCCTGAGAAACTGGTTTTAGCTATTTTAAATGCGTTACCTTTGTAATTCTTCTCATTTTTTTTAGGCTTAGTTGCTTATATGGGCTTTGGGGCTAAAACAGTTTTGTACTGATACTTTTGATTGGGCGGGAATGCAAACGAAAACTAACAGGTTTAAAAAAAAAAAAGGTTATAGGACAGTGCACCAAGGGATACAGACAGTACATCTGTAACAAATAGTTCCACAAGGACATTAAGTAACAATTATTTTGGTAGTCTAGTGCACTGTTATATATTGAAATAAACAATTTTGATTTGGCGTACTGTTACCTTATTTATTACCAAGATCTATCACAATGTAATTGTGATCATGGAGATATAAAGCCACATTGCATCAGGAAACAACTTAGAATAAGAAATGAAGTAGAACATTTTTAAAATACCTTTTGTTGATCTATTTTCATCGAAATTAGGCTCACATCAGATGGGAGGCCATCCAGATTCCAACGAACATATTGAGGGATTTCCATACCACGAACAACATCAATAGCTCTTGTGTGTTCACACAACCAGTACTGTTGAAGTCAGAAAAGCACAAATATTCTAATAATCATACATGAGTCACAAAGAAAATAAAATGACTAAAAGAAAATAGTACCCATGCGAAATGAGGAGCACTTACCGACAAAAGAATCATATATCCCGAGGCGCTCTCTAGTAACTTCTTCTCCATATTTTTGTGTATAAAACTGATCAAATTATTGTATATGTGCTTTGTCCAGTCGTATTCTTGTATTTTGTCACTGCCTTGAACCAAATCAATGTAATGATGGTTCAGGGAGACTATTTGGGGTGACACAAATATGGTCATTAGCATGTACAAAACAAAGAGTTGACTGACATCGTCATAATCTACCCCTCTTCTACCGTTAATAGCCTTGATCAGTGCAGCCCTTATGTTTGTCTTTATCAACTCCATTTACTTTTTTGCACCAAGTTTTACTAGGAATCGTCGGGGCACAAAGGATGAGTCCTACGAAGAGCAAGTAGAGATATCTATTTTCTTGTCCCCATTAAGAATGCAGAAGATCAGCTTTAAATATGTCATCGTCATGGACACGTACTCACCTTTGATAACAAAAGCACGGTGCTCAACAGAATACGTCATAATTAATTCCCTAACCATCATGTCGCTCTTTATGCAGTTTGTCATTGTGAGCTTTTTTGTCATTGATCGCTTCCAACAATGACCAAAATAGGGTCTTTCTAATGGAGACTTTGTACTGATCCCGTATGGTTACCTCCTTTAGAACCTGTAGCGTCGAAATTATATTGAAATGATATTGAAGGCTTTTTTTTTTCTCCTTCTGATTTGAAAATAAAATTTGTACAAGAAATAGTTATCGACGACCACATCGCACACACAAAAATTCATATGTATAGCAACAATTCATACAACAGATACACAGAATAGTGCACCTTGGAATATAGACAATACACCAGTAAAATGAAATAGTTTAACTAGGATATTGAGTAACAGTAAGTTTTGAAAGTCAAGTGCACTGTTATTTAGTAAGATAAACTACACCGAGACTCTTTAAAAGCTCTAAAGCACAGTGCTCGAACAACAAATAAAAAAACAATGCTCTATTAACACTAAGACAGAACACTATCTACTTAGGAAAATTAAGATTTTTGCATGCACTATTTGTCTTCATATTTCATTGCAATGTGATTCAAATTGGCAATACACAACATGGATAATGAGGAAGTCCAATCTTAGTTCCTTTAATTTTTAGGAAATTATGAAATAACACCAACCACAAGACACTGAAATTACAAACAAATTAGGAGCAAAGGAGCATCTTTGTTCTAGTAAAGATTAACATATCTATCATACCTTATTTTGATTAAACAATCATCTTCTTTAATTAGCAAAAATCGAAAACAGTGCATTGTTGTTCAAATTGACAATTCGTACAGGTCCAATTTAATTAAGCACATTGCAAATCTCATTACAACCAAAATCGAACATGTAAATCTAACAGTGTGCCCAAAATTGAACATATGGAGCTCAATACAACCATAATCGAACATGCAAATCTCAATACATCCAAACTTTGGACATGCTAAAGTTCAATACAACTAAAATTAAATGTGCAAACATCTAGGGAAATACATCATCTTGTACATTCGTTTCGACTTCATTCGCGCATGGTCCCACCATAAGCTTGGTGCTTTGCTTCATGCTTTTGCACTTCCAACGAATTGTTTTTGAACAACCAATGGAATGTTCTTGGTCGGATGACATGGAGAGAAATGATATTAAACGGCACAAGGTCGGAGGAAAAATGGGGTGAAAGAACTTGATTATGATCACACTCTGATGTCGAAGAAGGAGAGCGAAGGAGGATGGAATGAATTTTGTCGAATAGGAGAGCAATTTCTCAATTTTGAAAAATTATAGATTGGGTTCGATTTTAGGAATAATTTGTTATCCTTCCTTATTAATATCAGGGTATCAATGTTTTTTATTTTTTATAGATGGCTAATTGATAAATAAGATAATAATGATGAACAATTATTATATATTTTTGATTTTGATGACCAATAGGTAATTCTCTCGTTTGAAAACTCTTTTATGTGTATCAATTTGTTATGAAAGCTGCTAACTCAAAATTTACATTAACTTATTTTTCATTTTCTATGTCATTTTATTAGTTTTGATTTTTTTTTCTTATATTGAATTTGATAGTAACTTTTATGTTATAATTGTAAGAACTAATATTGCATTCAATTTAAAGAGGGGTAGCTCGATTCGAGCTTGAATCTGTTCGATAAGGCTCAAGTTAATCCAAACCAAGTCAAACCCAAGTCCATAATTAATGAAATAAGCCTTATGGCTTAATTAGGCTCGTATCAAACTTTTATCAGTTAATCCAAAGCAAGCCAAACTCAAGTTCACAACTAATGAAATAAGCCTTACGGCTTAATTAGGTTTGTATCAAACTTTTATCAATATCCACGTTTAACATTCACCAAAATGAGTTGAACACTAATTATGTCCGATTCGACTCGATTTGGCTCACTTTGTAACTAGTGATGTGCACAAAGACTCAGACCCTTTGATCAGATCTTATCCTACCCTTTTGGGCCTAGGGCTTTATCCGGTCCTATCGGATTTGGGAGGGGCAGGGCTATTTCGGCTCTTGGATATGGGCTGGATAAGGGCCGAGGTCTTGTAAGCAAATCCTTTTGGTCGGGGTAACCCTTTCAAAGTCTGAATTTGACGTATCCTTAGTTCGACCCTGTGAAAGGGCTACACGATATCGACCTTTTGAGACCCTATAAGAGTCCAACAATTTTAAATACAGCTGTTACATATTTATAACAAAAATAGATGTTTTAATAAAATCGTCATGTGTTACAACAAAATTACAACCATTTTATATTTTTATTGACATCTATATATACTTTGATGAAAGTCTGTCTTAATTTACTCCGTTCAACAGATAAAACATACCACACTTTTCTTTTTGTTGGATGTCCAACAAAAATTATAATATTTCTTTGTTTAGAAATGTTTTTTTCTTTATAACATCCTTATTTTTTATTTTATATCACATCAACTCATCTAATCACCATTTTTTCTCTCATTCTTTTTTTTTTTTTCCTTTCACATTCCTTCAGAAATAATATAGGGTTAAAGACATATTATCCCTTTAAAACTTACATAATTCCATATTTACCCCTTAAAACTTGCATAATTCCATATTAACCCCTTCAAACTTCATAATTTCATATTATCCTCTTCAAACTTACGATAGGGACAATTTACCCCATTTCTTCAAAATTCATTTAAAAAAATTACCTAAAATGATCAACCTACCCTCTAATCTTATCATCTTAATTTAAAATAAATTTAAACAATTTGTATGACATTACCAACAAAAAATAAAATAAAATAATTATATGAGCTTTTTTATTTTTCTTGGTTCGAAGATTTAACTTGAACTGATTTGGTTGAAATAATTAATTTAATTGGGTTGTGACTTTTTATTAAATTGTGTTGGTCTCAATTAGGATATAACACTGTCGAAATTTGAAGTGAAAAATATTATTTGTTAAATTGAAAAATTGGATACGCTAAATTTCTTTCTTTTTTTCTTTGAAACTCATATCAATTGTTTAAAATTATCAACAAAAAAGAAAAGAAGGATAAATGGATATTTAGGTCATTTCAGGTGATATTTTTTGAAAATATTTGAAGAACATGGGTAAATTATCCATATCACAAGTTTTAAAGGGATAATATGAAATTATAAAGTTTGGATAGGATAATATGAAATTATGCAAGTTTTAAGGAGTAATATGTTTTTAACCCAATAATGTAATATGTACATAAAATTTTTTATGCAAAACAAAACGTTGTATTTTATATAAAAAATAAAAATCAAATATCATTGTCAATTATTAAAAAATATCTAAAATATTAAAATTTTATATTATGAATAATCAAAAAAGGGTCGGGCCGAGCTGACCCTGAACACCCTTTTTATGTGTCCTGCCATAGACTTCCTTCCCCCTTTTCCTACTCTATAAAAATCAATTTATTTTTGGGAATAAGGAATTGCAGTAATTACAGTAAAAAGAAATACAGTCCTTCTCACATATATTTTAAATTTGTTTATGGGAAAAATACATTTAAGTTCTCTTGACTTTCAACTTTTTGTATTTTATTTCCTTAATTTTGAAAATAGACATATGTTCTTCTATAAAAGGATTTTTTTGCCAAAAACAAGTATATTTTTATAGATCATGTGTCAAAAATCAAAATATTTTAAAATTGAAAGGATAAAAATTCAAAAATTAAATGTTAGTTTTTTTTAAATTTTGAAAAACAATGTAAAATCAGTTTATTTTGAAATACCCACAAAATGAAAATGGAAACAATGATGATCGAATCAGTCAACGGCGGCACAATAAATGCAAATCCCACACCTCTCCTCTCCTCTTTCCCCTCTCATTTCACAGCCCTCGACGACGGCCTCCGATCAACAACTCTTGGAACAGCCATGGATGATTCACTCCTCGAACGTTACCGCCGCGATCGCCGCAAATTGCTAGAGTTCATCCTCTCGTCGCCGAACCTGATAACGGAAACTCGCTCAACGAGTGGATCGAGCATCGATCTCGATTCGATTAGTGTTGATTACGTTCTCCGTTGCGTGAATTCGGGTTCGTGATTTGTGTTCTGGTCTATGGATTTTGTTAGGTTTTTGGTTTGGAGATTTGATTTAATTGATGAAGTTTGAGTTTTGGCAGGTGGAGTTTTGGATTTCGGTGAGGCGATAAGGGAGTATTATTGCGAGTCTGCTTATCCACCAGCGGTATTGTAGATTGTGCTTTTCGGTTTGCATTGGTTTGATTATGATTGTAAGAAAGGAGAAGTATAAATCTATTCCCTGAGAAATTGTGAAGAATGTTCTCAAGTATTTGGTTAAGGCTGTTAGATACCTTTTTGTCGAGTTAGAAATGATTTATCGAGATGGAGTAGCAGATGCTCAAAGTTTAAATTCTTTATGTAGCAAGTGTTCGAGGCCGAAACTTGTGGGCTATTGGTTAACATTTTTTTAAAGTTATTTTTCATGTTCCACGATTGGTTTTAATATCGGGATGGATAAATTTAAAACCCTATGTTTTTATCCAAAGAGATAGAGAATGGGTATGGATTGAATGGGTATGGAAAAGGACCAGGGTGCAACACGAGGACTTTCCAGGAGGTCACCCATCCTAGTACTACTTTCTCCAAAGAGATAGAGAACATATTCATGATTGGATACAAAAAGCATTATTTGTGGATTCCCTATCCCCGTATATTGGGATTTTTGTGAAAAATGGATTACATAGTAGATTTGCTATCTCTATCCCTATCCTCATCCTATTCCCTATCCCTAACAAAATTCCCTACTTCAAGAGAATGAAAAACACATTCCCTATTCCATATTTATCATTATATTAAATTACTTATTACTATAAAAAAGTAATTATAATTTAGAATAAAATTTCAATCTTATAAGGGTTATTTTCATATTACAATCCCAAATCATTCTTATTTCCATGTTACCATCTCAGAAAGTGATATTTCCGTATTAGTTGTTCAAATTGTGATGTTATGGATATATCAGTGATCGCCACTATCTTTCCATTAGGTTTTTAACGGATTTGGCTTTTCTTTTTTCTTTTTACTCCCTCATTTATTCAAATTATTAACAAGATTTCATTCTTTGCCCTTGCAATCCTAAATCTGAGTATATGTTTTCATTTTACAACACCAAAAACCAATATCATCAAACCCGGATCGGACCGGACAGTTCGATAGGAATACCTGTCACCCAATCATCGACCCGAACCGGTTAAGCCCCGCCAACTATCCCACTTCAAAAATGGTCCAAAACCATCCCACCTTGAACTAGTGACTCATCTGTTCATTCGATTTTTCGATTCGATTAACAGTCCTGGTCTGAAAACATTACCAAAAATCATATTTCACTTTAACTTGTTCTAATTAATCTCGTAAACAATTGATAATAGAATGATAAGATCTTTCTAATTTTAGAAAATAAAATTTGTAAAGTATTAACAAAAAAAAAAAAAAAAACCTTGGCACCTAGAAAATAAACTGCACGCGGATTAGATTTCTGAAAATAAAAATAACAAATAGAAATTCAAAGTTGATCGACCTGATTTGGATTACCGATTCAAAGTTGACATGGCTATCAATAGCACCTTGCATAGTTTAAAATCAAATCCATCATACATAGGCTACTACAAACAAAAAATAATATAAAAAAGGATCCAATTTGATTCACTAACGGGTAAAAAATAAGCAAGAAAATCGTTTGTCATTCGTAACTAAAACAAGTTAGAGGGAAATAATGGTTTTCGATGTTGTAAAATGAAACAGACTTGGGATTGCAAGGCAAAGAAAGAAATCCAATTAATAATTTGAATAAATAGGGGAATAAAAGGAGAAAAAAAGCCAAATCCATTAAATCTAACAGAAACATAACGGCGACCACTGATTTGTCCACAACATCACAATATGAACAACTAATAGAGAAATATCTTTTCGAGGTACTAATATATAAATAAGCATGCTTTGGGTTGTAATATGGAAATAACCCATCTTATACAAAATTACTTTCAATTAAAAAAAATAGGGATAATTTTCGAGAAATATCACTTGGAAGATTTTATTCCAAGGAGATATCACATACTAATTTTACTTTCCAAAAGTTGTCGCCCAACCCCACGCGACCCTACCCCTCCCTCCACACTTCTCAAGGAAAAAAAGTAGTATGCCTACTAAAAAAAAGTGTGCGTCTAAAAAAAAGTAATACGAGGGTTTAAAAAGTAATACGTCTGAAAAAAGTAGTACGTCAGTTAAAAAAATAGTATGCCTGAAAAAAATAGTATGCCACTAACAAATGTACTAGTATGTCTCAAAAATCTAGTACGTTTCTAAATAAACGTAGTATGTCTCTAAAAAAAAAAAAATTAGTACGTCTAGCGGAATCCGATCGGAGCAAGTAGTACGTTCGTCAAAATTCGATCGGAGCAACTAGTACGCCCATAAAACCATCGCAAAACCCCCGACGACACATCCAATTCTGGCGACTCCTCACCATATCCGACCATCGCACAAGCAACCATCGTCGCCACCACCATTTCCGTCGCCTCGACCACCACTACCAAAATCAACAAATCCGAATCCAATCACATATCCCAATGCTCAAAATCTTCATCTTCAACCCTCAAATCTTCCAATCACATATCGCATCTTGCGGCATTTTGACCCCCAAATCCTTTATAGATCGCAACGTTGGAGAAGAGCATCAAATCCAGCGACGAAGTAATGGCGGCAGTGATCAAGTTGGAGCTGCGTTGTGCGACGGATATGATGGGACGGCGACAGCAATGAGACGACGGTGGTGATGGGCTTGAGTGTTCAGCGGGAGGAGAATGATCATACGACGTCGATTGGTGCCGCCGAAATGGCTTCTTCCTGAACTTTCTATCGACGCCGTCGTTCTAAGAGAACGTTGTTGACGTAGGAGTAAAAAACTGGATCCTTATATTGAAAGAATGACACTGTAGCACCCTATAATATGAATAGGGATAGAGAAGTTGCTGCGAATTATCTAAGGACCTTTACTTTCTTTTCCCCTTATTGGGCATATTAAACTATCGCAAAAAACGAATGTACTAAAAAAATATTTTCATTACCAACTATCTTTCTTAATAAAAAATTTGAGTTAATAATTTAGTATAATGAATACAACACTCCGAACAAAAAGAGAAAAAGAAAAAGAGGAGAGTTTTTTCACGTAAAAAATGAGAGAGCTACAAAGCTATGCATACATAAAAAATAAGAGGGCAACAAAGTTATGATGCAGAAGCAACTAGAACCGTTTCCGCTCTACAACAAAGAAGCATCCATTGAAGCTGCCACATCTTTTGGCCAAAAACGCAGCAAATAGCAATACTAATGATCGTTTGAGTAATAAACATCAGGGTCTTAGAAAACCAAGATTGTTTGCCCATGACTTTTTGTGTTATTGCTATAAGTACTATAATCTTTGTCATAGTTATTGGAGCATTTAATTTTGAGATAATTCTATGGGTTATTTGGTGATGATTTAATTACTTTTTAAGGAAATTTAATCATTTCATTTGGCTTTAGTCTTGTATCTGTCCAATAGAAAGGGGAGGTTTTCTTCTGTTCTGTTTTAAAAGATAGAGATTTTAGTGTTTTTGGGCAAAACATGGGTATTTTCTTCTTCTTCTTTGACACTTACCTTATTAGGAAATAACTATGGTGCTGGTCGAGAAAAGCTAGAATCATTAATTGAATTGCTCCTTATACAAGCAAAAGCCAAGGTTTATGATGTTGTCATGTGTTGATTTTTGTTTCGCTTATTGTTTCTCTAATTTTCTTCTCAATGACAAAGTACGTTATTTTTTCAATGGTTTGAACTTTGGAAGGCAGAGGCCTTCGGAAAATGAAGGTTTGTTCATTTCGTTTGTTGTGTATTTGTTGACTTTTTTCAGTTGGTGAGACAGAGTAATGCTCGTGATATTTACTTCACGCGTTGTTTGGCCTGTGAGTGGTCACAGTTGAGTTCGAGGTGGTCTTAGAAACGTGTTAAGAAAGTTATTCTTTTTAGTCTTTGGAAGAACATTCCACTTGTGCGGCGGAAACCAGAGTTGGATGAGTTGATTGAGATGTGAGAGTTCTGTTGTACTGCTGCTTGACGAGCAGCTGATGGTCAAATAATGAATCACAGTAGGATGGTTAGACCGTTAGAGGTTCTATGTTGTTGAGTCATACTACTTACAGGCATGAGCAGGTACAGCTTGCCAGAGAGGCATTCAAGTA
Organism: Drosera spatulata; assembly: GCA_035668315.1. Lineage (NCBI taxonomy): Eukaryota > Viridiplantae > Streptophyta > Magnoliopsida > Caryophyllales > Droseraceae > Drosera > Drosera spatulata. The sequence continues at coordinate 32,643 of JAOVYX010022264.1, read as the reverse complement.
ATCTAAATTACGGAGTTGAAGCCTTCCACATTTGAAAGAATTTATATGGCTAATGAGTCAAATGTAATTATTACAAATTTGTGATTTTTTTAATGCAAACATCCTCTATTCCTGATTTGAGTTGATTAGCTCGATGTGAGCATTTGGACTTCGCCAAAGGAGCTGGTTTTGTTCGATGACTGCTTGTTGTCACTGGGGTTGCATTTTAGTCTGGGTTAGTGTTTATTGTTGTATTTCGTGGTCAATGATAGTGTTGCTTAGGCAGTAGACTAGTTCTTTTTCATTTCGTTTCATTTTTTTTTCCTGCTGTGCATGCCATGTTGAAGTTGTTGTGTGTGAATCTTGAAGGAATTTTTCATGGGTGCATTTGCTATTTTGGCCATATTATCAATGCCTTCATGCTGATTCATTTGAATCCTTGAAAATTTGTGTCATGCAGATTAGTTCTCAATCAGGAACTTCTTTTTTTATTGCCTCCGTTCCAAAGGAGAATAGATCTCCTCCTCGACATAAACCTCCATCAGTTGATGTCCAAGTAGAGAATCATTCTGGTGAACTGAAGCAAAATTTGGTCAACGAGAATTCTGGAAGTTATGATACCAAAACTAGAATCGAAAGTGCAAATGCAGTAGCTAGGGTTCTAAATCCTGCTGAAGTTGGAGAGGTCCTTTTGTTGGGATTACCTTCTCTACAAACAGGTAGATTTTGTTTCTAGAGCTCTGTCACCTGTCCTCTATGTTTTATTTGGCTTCACACCAAATGAGGCCTAAAGTTCAATTTCAGTGATCTAATGTTACCTTCTAGGAATATTCAAGGATTGTCAGATGATGACTTGAGAGAATCAGCTTACGAGGTTTTGATAGCGTCCATGGTCTTTTCTGGGTAAAACATGTTTTCCTGTTCCATGCTTCTTAAATGTACTTGGACTTAATATTTTGTTTTCTGGCCATGATTCTTAATTCTAGATTTCAAATTTTCCTAACTTTTTGCTCTAAATTCTGTATCAAATTTATCTTAATCATTAGGATTATCGGATCAGTTGATCAAGGCAGGAAGAAAGGAAGGACTTCTAAGCTTATTTCGGGACTCAAGAACAAAGATGACAAAGTAACTATATGCTCCCCATATCAAGGAAGAGATTTGAAACTCAGTGACACCGTCCGGATGCAGATGCAGGCAAGAAAAAATTTCCCAGTTCCTTCTTTTCCTTCTCCTATCAAGATTCAAGACCTCTCGCATAGATTCACAATCTAGTAAATGTTGACTGTTTAAAGCTAAGTCGGAAATACTTTTTATGTACAAGACAAGGAAGCTTATATGACGGGTAGAAGTGCATGCCGTGTACTTCCTCATTGGGACAACTATGTGTCCCATTGTAAGATAAATATTTACTTCATGCTACCGGAATCTTTTCCATAAGTCATAGTAGACATGGAATTTGTTAGGTTGCTGTTGTCAAATTAAGATCAGAAATACCTTGGCACTTCAAAAGTAGCCAAGGAGTTGCTGCAGAACCCAACTGATACAAGCCAAACTATTAGGATGCATTTATGGTATATAGTCGAGCAATTGATTTCATTGTAGTTGCTACTAGTATTTTTGTTGCAAAGAAGTGCTTTTATTTAGGGACTCTTGTTTTTTTGAATGATGGTTAGGTCTCAGAAATGATGGACTTGTGCATCAGGCGAATATTGTTGCACTGCCTTTCAAGGGCGAGCAATGGACAAAGATGTCTTTTTTCGATTCCATTGAGCCTTCTTGATGGCATATCTAGCTCCCACTTTCTTGGTGAAAAGCAATATGTTCAGTGGCAGAATAGACAGGTAAGATGTGTATCTTGTTCTGACCATACAATTAAATGCTCTTCGGTCAATGCTGATTGCGGTTGTCAGTGTGAATGATTATTTATAATAGACGATGTTGTAATTGTGGCGAGGACAGAGATTCTACATTATAAAATCTTGGTGGCATGTGTTTAGGATATAATTCCTGATTGCTAGACAGTGAATGAGAGAGATGTTTTTTAGTGGAAAAAAGAAACTGATGGTATAGAGAAAGCTTGAAACCAAGGAAAGGCTACAGTTTATAAGAGAAAGAGGTGGGTGGACGAAGTAGAGATAACGGATAGGGATAGAGGGTGGTGTGCATTAATTTTATTGTCAAAGGAAAAAGCCTTTTTTAGGTGATGTAAAGTGGAGAGCCGAAGCGGCAATATGCATGGCTATGGTGTACAGTGCAGAAAATTGTGGGATGATGAGGGATTTCAGGGCGTGGGGATGCATATGCCAAAAATATTTGAGAAGATGATTTTGACGAGTGTTTTCTTGTTTCCCATGATGCTTTTTTTGAGCAAATTAATGATGGCGGTTCGATTTTCTATTGTTAGCAATCATATCTATGTACAAATGGAGGTATTGCTGGCGGTGATAGTGGCGGCAAGAGTGATGATGGTGTTTTTACAGTTCTACTTCTAAGAGCCAACAGTTCTAAGGGCTTGATGTAGATGATGTCGAATGACGATGGTTATACTATGCTTCTGATGATGGTTATAGTATCTTTGACTGCTAGTGATGTTTCTATAATGCTGGATTTTTATTTTGCGGTGATGCTGATACTGTGCTAGACTGCTGCTGATGGTTCTGTTATGCTGGATCGCTGGTCACTGTGGAGATAAATGAGCTGCTTGTACTTGCCATAAAAAAAGCTGCTTGTACTGTTGTAGAGTTCTACTTCTATTCTAGATGGTCACATTATGCTAATGATGTGATTTTAATAGTAGAGTATGACGTCATTTCAAAAATAAAATATAATAAAATAATTTTAAAAAAAACAAATAATTACTTCAAATCTATATTATGTACTAAGCAAATAGAAATGACTTTGTCTTCAACTGAGATATTTCAATCTTGATCGTTTAATTTTTCATCCGACGGTTGTCATTAAATATCAATAAATTAGAAAATAAATTCAATTAGTTATAGTCAAATTAAAAGAAAAAGATTGATTCAATAACATTTATTGGTTGGTCGATATATTTTGATTGAATTTAAGAGAAAGATTTGATTCAAATATCTACCAACTTTATTAATAGTATTAAATGTTAATTTTAACAATCAATATAAATAAATGACGAGATAATAATATTTCATTTTCAAAATCTTTAGTAATAAAAGATTATTCATATCTAATACTCCCTCCGTCCTATTCAAATTACATCACTTTTCTTTTTGGGTCGTCCTATTCAAATTACAACCTTTCCTTATTTATCAATTTTTTTCATACAAAATATCAAACTACCCCTACTTAATATCACATCAATCCACCCATCACCATTTCTCTTTATTCTTTTCCTAGCTCCTTTATCTCACTCACTCATAAGGGCGAAATTGTCATTCCTTATTAATTCAACATACACATAAATTATTATGTCGGATCAAACCGTTGCAATTTGAATGGAACGGAGGTAGTATTGCTTTATCACTCCCCTATCAATTGAAAAAGATGTCATATCTTTCTCTTCTATTGTATGATTAAAGTTTTTATTTTTCGCTTTTGCCCCGTGCATTATTGCACGGACGATGGACTAGTCTTAAATATTAAAAAAAAAACCCACCAAAAACTTGATAATTTCATTTTACCAACCTAAATTGTCTCAAACACATTAATTCAGCAAGTTGAAGCTTAAGGGAATGAGGGGGTAATTGACAGAAATGCCCTTAAGGTTTCAAAGTACTTCAGACTTATCCAACTTTGTGAGCCCTGCCTAAGATATTGACTTAATTCTCACCATCATTTCCCCATATTCATAAATCAAACCATGAAGCAAATGGAGAATTCTGTGTCGACCATTGAATTAATAAGACGAGTTCCGCACATCACAGGACAAAGCTTAAAGTCATGTCCTTGAACCAGAAACTATCTAGAATCCTAGACACGTCTAGATTGTATACATTTACATTATCATTCACAAAAACTAGTCCATGCCAACTATACAAAATTGGGCTAACAAAAATGGTTACTCAAAGTATCCAGCAGGAACATCAATCTTCCATCTACTCAGAATCTGCTTTTCTCCAATGCTCAGCTGCTTCATTCTTCCTTGAGCCACGTCTGCTATGATCTTGAACAAAGACTTCTTCATGACATGGATGGATGGCTGAACTTTCCTAAAGATAGCCTCATTTCTGCACTTCCAAACCACATATACAAGACTGCAAAATAGCATTTTCAAAAGAGTGTTACTTCTAGATTTCTTCCTCGGCTTCTTTGACACAGAGACTAAAAGCTGGCTGCTGCTCTGTGATGGGAGCTTCATATTACACTTCTCAGACCAATCCTGCACCACATGAGCAAGGAACTCACAAGAAGAGATGACAATGAGACTCAATGTCTGTTTTACAGAAAATGCATAGTGAGTGATCAATGAGTCCAAGGCCCATTAATCGATCTTGAGTATTCAGTCCTTCACGTACAAGGAGCCAGGCTATAAACTAGTGTCTGGGGATATTTCCTGCAAACCAGATCAAATTATGCCATTTCACAACCTGCCTTTGGTCGAACATGAACCCATGCCTGTGCAGTGCTGAAGCTGCCTTTGCTATTACCCTTCCATATACAAAGATCAGGGCCTTGATGAATCTGTGGAAGATTATAACCTTGAAAAAGGCTTAGAAGTGCCTGAGGCAGGTGCCATTTCCCATCATGAATAAAGTCAGCAAGCTTAATATCTCTAGATAGTCTAGAGTTGTAAATGAATGAGTTTGTGACTTTCAGGTATAAGGGTCCCAGTTCAGACCAATTATCATGCCAGAGGTTGATTCTTTCACCATTGCCAACCTGCCAGAAAATCTGTGATTGAGCCAACCCCTGAAGTTCTAACAGTTTCCTCTAACCCCATGATCCACATTTGGGTACTTTCATAGCCCAGAAGTTGTCCTTGCCAATGAGATTCATTCAAACCCAGTTAGGCCACAAGGTATTTTCTTCATTCACAATAGCCCAAATATGTCCCAACATAAGTGTCCTATTCCAGTGCTGCAAGCTTCTGAGTCCCAATCCCCCTTCCTTGAAAGGAAAGCATAGTTTCCTTAAACGGAGAATTCTGTGCATGAGTGTTCTCATCCAGTTTTTGCTCTTATATCAAAACCCCAAAGTCAGCGAATCTGCCACAATAGCATTTAGATATAGAGGACATGGAAGTCGATTTAGGGATGAGATTGATGTTTCGATTTTGGAGGTCGTTGGAGATATGAGAAATTTGGGTTCTATGTGAGAGGAAGTGAAAGATGCCTATGGGTGGTGATGGGGAACTTAACTGGAAAAAATAAAAGGTGTGGGGTATTTGCATTTTTTTTAGTAGGGTTATATCCTTTCAAACATCGAAATGTGGAGATGGCAGGAAAATAAAAAGAAAAAACCAAAGCAGCCGTTAATTTTACCTGCAAGATAAGGGAAGTTGTGGAAATGAGGTATATCACATCAATTGAGTTGGTAAAATGAAATTATCAAGATTTTGTGGGTTTTTTTTTTTTTTTTTTTTTTTTTTTTTTTTTTTTTTTTTGTAAATGATCAAGATTTCAGTTTTTTTAACCAAAAAAAAAAAAAAAAGGTAGAGCATGACGTGGGTGCAAAGAGTGTACTCAATATCAAAGAAAGCAGCACCAAAACCTAGGGGCATGAGGTGTTAACCGTTATGATTTTCCTCATTGTTACTATCTCCCTCCAGCTAATGAAGAAATAGAAAGTTTACTTGAGTTGGACGTGGACCCACTACAGCAAATTGGCAACCTGACTTTGGTGCCCATACAGAACGGTTGTTTGGGAGATCCTTGTCAATGAAGATGCTGTTCTTTGATCAAGAGTAAAATTTAACCTCTTGTTAAATGCATTGCAATGCACCGCTACATACAATTCTGAGTTCATCCTTGTTCTGCCGTAATTTGCCGATTTGTGGTTGACCTACTTCTAAAGAAGCATGCACAATGTGTGCAAATCAGTCTTAAATTTTGTTTCATGTGCCAATCTTCATGATTCCAATTTTCTGGCAACTTTGCAATTTGCATGCCAAAATCACGGAGGCAGTGGCCTGTTACCCTAGTGTTTGACATGTAGCAAGACTTCTCATTTTTTCATACGCTATTCCTAATTATTAAGAGTTCAAACATCTAAAATTTCATCACAACAAATCAAACCTATATCCTATTATATGCCTCTATGGGTTTGGCTATATGAACACGTTCACATCATTCTGCTCTGTCTTGTGCATTGTTTACTATGGGGTCATGATATACCATATTATGCTTTGAGGTCTCAAGCTCTCTATTATGAGTCACAGTATGAAGTTACGGGAGAAAGTGATAGAGAAAAGATTAAGAAAAGCTACAGGAATGACTAAGAATCAGTTTGGTTTCATGTCTGATAGGTCAACCATGAAAGCTATTTACCTTTTGCGATGTGTAATGGAACGTTTTAGGATAGAGAAGAAGAATTTACATATGGTTTTTGTCGACCTGAAAAAAACGTATGATTCTGTCTTAAGAGAAGTGATTTGAAAAACTTTAGAAAAGAAGGAAGTGACGAATAGGTATATCGAGATTGTCAAAAACATGTATGAAAAAAGATGCTATATGTGTGTGAACCCATGTTGGTAAAACGACTGTTTTTTCTATTAAAGTGGGTTTACATCAAGAATCAGCTTTGAGTCCATACCTTTTCGCCTTAATAATGGATGATCTTACTAGGCATATACAAGATGAAGTACCATTGTGTTTATTTTTCGCTAATGATATTGCTCTAATGAAAAACTTGAGCCTTGGAGGGAGGCGTTGGAAAGTAAGGGATTAAGGATCAGTAAAATCAAGACAGAATATATGGAATCTGTCTTTAATGAGAGTAGTTAAACAAATAGTGAGAATGTATTATTGGGAACAAAGTCTTCTCCTAAAATGGATTCTTTCAAATATTTAGGTTCGATGTAGATATTGATCATAGGATTAAAACAGGTTGGCTGAAATGGAAAGGCGCTTCAGGGGTGTTATGTGATCCTAAAATACCTATTAAGTTAAAAGGAAAGTTTTATAAGACAGTTATTCGACCAGCGATGCTGTATGGGTCAGAATGTTGGGCAATTAAGTGACAGCATGTACGGAAGATGATTGTAAACCAGATGAAATGTTAAGGTGGATGTGTGGACATACAAAAATAGATAGGATACAAAATGAAGTTATCAGACAGAAAGTGGGTGTAACTCCAGTAGAAGATAAGATGAGGGAGTGACGACTAAGATGATATGGTCATGTGAAACGCTGGCCAGTCACAGTTTTTGTTAGGATATGTGAAGCTTGGGAGTTAGCACATGTCAAGAGAGGACGAGGGAGACCTAAAAAGACCATGAGAGAAATCTTGAAGTATGATATGGCCCATCATAACCTTACAGAAGATGATGTACATGACAAATTGTAATGACGCCGTCGTATTTATGTTGCCGACTCCACTTGATGGGATAAAGGTTTAATTTGTTGTTGTTATTGTTGTCGTCGTCGTCTCAAGCTCTCTCTTGAATTATATCCTATCATTCTTTCCGAATTTCGAAGTTATTTTTTCAATCGAACTATAGTTAGGTTCATCATCCAATTATGTTCTATACTCAAATGGTTGTTATAAGTTATACCTATGAGTTGAGTGCTTTTAGTTTTGCTAACATGTTGAAGGATGGGTTAAGCCATAGTAGGGCATGGGTTACTCTATCGTACCATCTGTAGTTGATAAATGATGAGAAAGCATGCATCTCTAGATTAGAGAACACACTAGGCTTGAACTAAAAAGGATATCTGTGTGAGCATAAGCTACAAAAATGATAACTGGGTCTTTGACACAGCAATCTTAAGATTGGAAGCTGTTGTAGGTGTATATCATAGCATGAAGATCCTTGCCCTTATGTTTCAGGCATTCCTACTCGGATAAGTTCCTACCCTAAATGACCACCTAATTGGCTAAGCACCCATAAAGAACATCCTTTTTTTATACTACCATTAATGTTCAAGAGATGGCCCAGGAATCAATTCTTGACACGATCGACCACTTCATAGCATTAGCAAGGGAAGGCTGCCTATGCTTTTTCTCTTTAGGACCCCACTGTGAGCTTTTCGGGGGCATTTGGTCTACGTTCTCCACATTTCTCTCACATTTGAGCTTGCTTGGTGGACTACGCTGGAAATTGGAGACAACCATGTTTTTTCTGTTCTGTTAAAGTACATAGTACGTGTGACAAGGCATTAGTCAACTTTGGGGAGGTGGAGTAGTAGAAGTAGTAGTTGTTGTTGTTGTTGTGTGTATGCGTGTTGGGGGTGGGGGTGTGGGGTGGTGATGTTGTTTCCTTTTCAGTTTTTTAGTCCCCTTTTTGATCTGCATATAGTTGGTGGGTATGTTCTAATTTTCTCCACTTGCTTTCGACATATATGTCACAGGCAAATATATTGGACGAGTTACTTGGTTCTTGTAATCATTCTTCGGCGAACTTCTCTACTATCAGACGGCATATTCAAAAGATTAGAAATATTAGGGTATGTACCAAACTGAAAGCCTATTCCACCTTTCCAGCAGTAAGCTGGATGTTTTACTTTGTATCATCTTACATTATTCAATATGTGATCACATGCTCAATTGCTTTCTTCTAGGCATGGGACAAGATGCCTTCTGCTGAACGAGCTGAAGTTATAGTCTCCTTCAGGAGCCATGCTTCGAAAGTATTGTCTTTGCCGGAAAAAATCGGTGATGGAGTCGAAAGCTGTTTTGAAGCCTCCTGTTACCATTTAAGGTTTCGTCTCTATGAGAAATTACTCAGTTCAGTATTCGATGTTCTTGAAGAAGGACAAATTATGGAGGTATCATAAGAATTTTATCCTCTTATCATAATATTGTTCTACCTATGAGAAGCGTGACAGTTCTGTGTTAATTAGGAAGCCAATGAAATTCTGAAGCTTGTGAAGTTAACATGGCCCATTCTTGGAGTCTCTCAGATTATTCATGATGTGTTGTACGCTTGGGTGCTGTTGAAACAGGTACACTGTTTCTTCTCAAGGACAACTCATTACAGTATAATTAACTATTTGCAGATGGCCCTCGAAGTATTTTTTTTTTTTATTTGACAACTCATATTACCGGGATTCCATATTTCTGTTCTGTGTACTTGCTTTCCACACTGATGGTCTCTGAAGTCTAATCTTAAGCTATCTCCAGTGGATTTCATTTTTTCTCTATATGTTTATAGGAGCTTGTATTCGCAGAGATACTTATAGATCATTAACCATGTATCACATGTCTTTGAGTTAACTTTGACGGCTTCTCTTCTTGCAGTTTGTTAAAACAGACGAGCTGCTATTACTGGAGAAGGCAATTCTTCAGGTTCAACAAGTCTTAGCTGCTCAACCCTCCGACGAAAAAGAAATAAGATATTTGAGTAAGCTATTGTGCACTATTGAAAGGGATAGAAGAATGATCAAATTAACATTGGTTCCTGCTATACTTCTTTCCATGAGAACTTGGTGTGGTATGACCTTGGAAGATTATCATAGGCACTATGATCAGGTTAGTTTCCTTGATTTGTGGTGTTATTCTCAGACTCTGTTGAAAACTTTCTGTCTTTTAATTCCAAACATTATTCTCATTTTTGTGCTTCATTTTATATGCTGCACTGCTGTTATTTAAACTTAGAATGCCTTCTGATGTTTGTGCTCTTTTATTCTCAAGTTGTGAAATAAGTAATTTACTTGTGTTACTTTTCCTCTAATTTTTGATTTCTTGTTCATGAGCGTCTGCAGAAACCTTCAGCCTTCAGCAGAGTCATGACCTTAGAGTTCACTATGGGAGATTTTGTTTCTGATGAATATACCGAGGTTAGTTTCTGTGTATGACTTTACTGAGAAATGAGAATGCTTTTCGTGCTTTAGTTTTCCGGAGTCGAGTGATTTTTTGTTGCAATCCGATACATATTTTTAGAGCAGTAACAGGAGAGAAGGTGGCGATATTGGTTTATAATGGCCTATCCGAACGAGGACATACAATATGGAAATTTGTATTCTGAAAGTTAATTGCAATGAAGACATGCAAAATATAGACTTGTTTCTCAAACCATGTTGTAGGCTTCCTCTCAAATGCTATCTATCTTTCTGACCAACTGGCCAAACCATGTGATATGTTTCTTCTTAACCAGGTCTAGTTTTCTTGGTAACCAGGAAAAAAAGAACGAATATAGATTATGGCACACCTAAGTTTAGGTATGAACATTGAGATTCAAGGGTCAAGCTTATACATTGTGGGATGTTGTGTTGGGATCTGAACCAAAGTAAAAGGTAACAGGCCTTTGAATTGTGGGTCTGAATCCCTAGATGCATGTCTCATATATGTATACTGGTGATGGTCTATTGCCTCTTGATTTGTAAAGGTTATGTAAATTTCCTCTCCTAGACTCACTTTAAACAGGCTTCTTTTTTGCACGAGGTTGATTTGGGAAGTGATCTCTATATGTTCGTATGTATGTATACATCTCAAGTAAAAGGGGCTGCAGCTGAAGCAGTTGGCTAACACGAGTGACTTTGTACTTTCAACTTGACGGTTTTGTTCTCCAAGATCTCTATGAATGAATAATAATTCACATGTGCTTTAAGAACTATTTGTTGTTGCAGTAACACACTTCACATATCTAGATACACACACACACACGCACATACATAGGTGTAGGTAGTGTGTGTCAGTGTGTCTTGACATGTGTGGTTCTAGACGTAAAATAGTTATGATCGCTTGAGATATAATACTGACGAACTATTTTACGATTGCTTGAGATATAATAGGGACGAACAAGGAAGGGTCGAAATTCGATTATCTACATTTTAATTTTGAACATTAATTTCAGTGCTTTAATATCAAGCATTAGATCTTCTTTATATTAAGCATGAACTCACATATATCAAGACACATACTGCCTTTTCCTTATTTTAAGTATGTATATATAATTTCACCAGCGGCAACTTCTTCTGTTGCCAAATATGTATATATCATTTCACGAGCGGCAACTTTTTCTGTTGCCAGAAATGGGTGCTACTGTCGATGGACAATGGGTATTCATTCACTGAATAATAAGGATAATGGATGTCCTTTCTCTCTGTAGATAACTAAATCTGCTCCTTCTGGTGAGGCTTCTGTTCGAAGGTTGAAGATGTACATCGAGAGATCTGTTAAAGCTACATATGATCGAGTGAGTTGAATTATAGTATTTGTTTTCTTCCTGTTGGCTTAAATCAGGTACAGTTAACATGCTACAATATATTTATTCAATTTTTTTTTTATCAATTTGGATTAGGCATCAAATCATTTGGATCATAAATCCGAATCAGTTAACAGTACACATCCCTTGGTTCTACTTGCGGATGCCCTGATGTTGGTTGCTGAAAAAGAACGCAATGTGTTTTACCCTGTGTTACACCAGTGGTATTCTGATGCTGGAAAGTTCTCTGCTACTCTACTTTACCAGCAATTCGACGAGAGACTGGTCTGATTTCATTGCCTAACTTGTACTCTATGTTGCACATGTTTCTGAATGTTTGTATGCCTAATGCGATTATCTCCTTTGATACCAGAAACCATTTCTTGAGGGGATATCTGGTCTCTCCCAAGACGTGAGATCAGTTCTTGCTGCTTCACATATGCTAGACCTGCAATTGGTTCGCCTATATGCTGTTGCGGAAGGAAGTAGTTTGAATCTGTCTTCAGGCGGAGAGTTGGACCATTTCCAGGTGGGCATTTGAGTTCTTGCATTATATGCTTCCTGTTTTCTAAATTCACTTATTATTGTATGCACTGGGGTTGGATGAAAGTAGGAGGAAAGATTTGGAGCAAAATGAGTACGGTACAGCACTTCTAAGGACCGATTGACATGTCATCGGTGGAAATGGTTAGCTGTCAAAGAATATTATGAAAGAGCTTTGCCATTGGTCCTTTTAGCAAAGACTAAGAAATGATTAACATGCTATTTAATTGAAAAAATAATACTCCCTCTGTCCCAAATAAATTGCGACACATTATTAAAAATGGGCGTCTACTCTCATATAAATTACAACACTTTACAATGCTAAAACCCCAAATATCCTTAATTTATACCACACAATCTTCTCTTTTATTACTTTTTCTCTTTCTACCCGTCACACAATTTTTTCTCCCACACACAAGGGTATCAAGGTAAAATAACACCAATACATTCCTTAATTCGAGTCAAGTCAACACATTGCAATTTAACTGGGACGGAGGGAGTATGATCAGTTGATGTGGCTCTCTCTGTGACTTAGTGGTGAAGGATGCACACTTTTATTTGAAAAGCAGAGAAATCATATGGGTGAAGGATTACTGCCATTTTGTTGAACAGTTTTGTTATGGACAGAGAGCCTGTAGCCTATGGACATAACCATTTATAGAGTAGAAATTTTTTGTTATAAGTACGGGAAATATAGACCAATCTATAGCTATACTTCTTTATGGTATACATAAATGCCTTGAGTTTCTTTCTCTCTTTCTTTTCTGGTAGTGGTGGAAGATTAATGGCCATAAGAATAGAGGCGTTCAGAAGAGCTGATGGTAAGATTTATTACCAGATGGAGCATATGAGAACTTATATTTACTTCTAGAAGGGAGTTAATGTTGTCGGTTGTCCATTAGTTTATGTTCGAACAACCTCTCTGTTTGGATGATACTGAAATATTAATTAAACATTATTTTTATAAAGGCTTTGGGTGTCCCATTGTCCTTAAAACAGGCAAAAAGAAAGGCTGTTTAAACTATCGTTTAGAATTATTACTCCATTAAACTAATTGTCTAGATCATTTAAAGATTCCAAGGCGTTAGACTGTTGTTTACAACCTTGACCCTGTTACCAAGGACTTCCATAAATTTTGAACTTGAGAAAGTGATGGAGCAAAGCCCTTTATATTTTGATATAGCTTCTCCTTTTATTTTGATCTGAACTTTCATGTATGTATTAGTATTCTACATCGGTTCTTTTGTAGGTTGCGCGGATTTCTAGTCCACTTATCCTTGATTGGATATTGGGTAAGCATACAGATATCTTGCAGTGGATTGGCCGTGCTTTTGATCTTGAGGTTGGTGATCTTTCTCACCGTCCTTATTTTGGCAAGAGTTCTCCTGTTAAGCAAATGAAGATTCCAACACCTTTGTAGAAGATGTGTTACCCTATTCCAGACATCTTGAAAGTGTGCTGTGCTTAAGAATTAAGATGCACCAGGAAGAAGCAGATTTGAATTTGGAGGCTCATGGTTTGAGGTTTTCAGACTACTTCCATTAATTGAATGGACAATGTCAGAATCAGAATGAGCAGATATGAGAACATTTCCAGAATAGATCAATCAATCATCTTGCCAGCTGGGTGGTTCTTGTGGAGTATTTTCTTCAATATAGTTTTAACTAACCAGGATTATGTGATCTTTATGGTTTTGCTTTCAATGGGGGAGTTAATAGGTGGTCATTAGTTACCCTTCCCTTTGATTGAAGTGAAGATTGAATGCATCTGCTGCATCCTACACATCGTAATTGTTAGGGTATTATATGCATTTTTATTGTGACTCTATATTGCTGATTGCTGATTGCTGACTGGTGCAGGATTGGGAGCCTGTATCTTCGCTGCAAAAGCAAGCAGTATCAATCATTGACGTTCTTAGAATGATTGACGAGGTAAATGTCTCTTTTAGTCATGGTTCTAGATAGCGGATAATGGATATCGAATAGCGGATAATGAAGTATATCGGATAGCGGAGAGCAGGCGATATATCGGGGGCAATGACTGAATATCGGATTTTCGTAAAGAAAGTATTATCATCCTATAAATAAAGATAAATGTTTTAAAAGCAAAAATCCAATTACTTATTTATAAACTATTCATCCAAAAACACAACTATTAGAGTTCATTCAATGTCAAAAACGCAAACAAATTATCATTGCAACTCTATGTAAAGGCCTCTTCAACATCAACACGATGAATTAATTAACTAACAACCTTGTAGCTTTTTTAAAAAACAGAATAATCTGAATTTATAAAAATTTAAAGTGAATTAATATATTTTTTTCATATCGGATATCATGCCAAAATAGTGGATATTGGGCGATATTGATCGAATTCTTTTATAACAATTATAATCCTCATATCATAGCTGCTGAAGGTCCCAAACCAATATATCGGTCGATATTGCGGTCATTATGAGCAATATTTAGAACAGTGCTTTTAGTAATAAGAAATGGAGCAATGGCCGAATGAATTTTGTCTTAATATTCAATATTAATTTGATTTGATATGTGTTGTCCAATTTTTTCTTAAGCCTTTTGTATCATATCTTTTTAATATCTTGAACATCCAGAATTATTTGTTGTTACCCAAGCTTATGAAATGTCAAGTGGAGTTGGCTCAATGGTAAGCCGTTTTACTCGTAACCATGAGATCAAGGGTTCGACACATGAGAGCATCAGAAAATAGCCTCTCTATATAAAAATAGCATACATCATTTTGTCTTACACGTTGAAATAATTATCAAATTTTAGTTTTTTTCTTTTACTTTTCTTACGCCAGTGTTCATAAATTAGATAAATGTGCTTTTCAGTTTGCTCCCTACTTCTACTTTGAAACAACAGGACCCATGTTTGTTCTGCCTCTAACATTGACTTCTTGTAGACAGTGGATCAGTTTTTCAAGTTGAATCTTCCAGTGAATACGACGCATTTGCAAGGTCTGCTGTCTGTGATTGTTCACAGCTTAGATGCATATTTAAGCAAAGTAACCGATCAGTTAGGTAATACACACTGCCAGTTATTTTGCTATTCCTCCACTTATTGGTCTCTATTTTTAACATTTACTCATAGTTGCAGTTTACATGCTTCCGACGTGCTACAATTTACTCATTGTCCAGACACACATGTGTGATGCCCTTTACTCTTCTCTTATTCGTAACACCTATAAACAACTACGAATTCACGTTGTTGTTCCATCTCCAATCTACTTTCGCATCGATGCGGCTTTATATGCTTCTTGTTCTTTAAACTGAAAGATCATATTGTTACTTGTTACCTATTTATTTTTAAATATTTGTGTCTGGGTCATTGGATTGTCTTCAGAATATGTACAAGAGTGTTAAAAGCTTAATAAACATGGTTCAACTTTTTTTTTTTTAAAAAAAGAATATCCAATACAAGTCAGCATTTGGACAAGAAAGAAACAGGGAGGGAGGTATGGAAGCCAACTTTGATCTTACAGCTCGTTACATTGTTTAGATCATGTTGTTCCTCCTCAACATTTCATCAGACTAAATTGATCGTAGTAGTGTTTGCCTTTGTTCTCTGGATGATTAGAGTTCACGAGACTTGTACACTACACTATGAAACCTTAACAAAATTCTGCTTGTTGAGTGTTGATGACATACATTTTTTTTTATCAGTTGGATGTGCTAAACTGAATAATCTAGGTATATGCATGTAGACACTACTTCCCGACCTTCACCCTATATATTCATTAGACACTACTTCAATGGTGGCCATATGGCTAATTCTGCTTCTTGATGGAAGTGCTTCCCAACTTCTTGACATGAATTGGCATTCTACTTTCGACTACTAGTTTCTCCTTCTATCTATTATCCTCACGGTCATCTCTTGCATTATTATATTTTTTTTCCTAAATATGTAATACTACCTCCGTTCCACAAGAAATGCAACCATTGACTAGCGCCTTGTCGAGGAAAACTTTGACTAGCACAACAGAACGATCAAACATTGTTTTACACAAATTTATCGTGAAACATTAATCGTAATATAAGTCATGTATTTTCATATGACGGTGGTTGCCGGACAATCGAATACCATTAGATATAAGAACGAAACTCATCAAAATGTATAATGAATAGTGATTTTTTGAAATGTTGTACTTTTTGTGGGACGGAGGGAGTACTTTCTAACAGTCTCATACATTTGTTTGAGCAAAATAAATATTAAGTAAAGAAAGCAAAATACTCCCTCTGTCTCATATTACATGCAACCATTTGACCCGATGTAAGAATTTATATGTTGAATTTTTATGGATTTTGGAGGAAAATGTATATTTATATAGTACTAGTGGGGTTTACTGTCACCGTTGTGAGAGGAGATAGTGGGTATACAATAGCTGAGTGTGATTGATTTTGTATTTTTTTAGATAAAAAGCTCACCAAAAAAGGAAACATTGTAAGTGTTTTGGGACAACTTAAATAGGAAAGTGTATGGGATGGAGGAAGAAAATGTGACGTAAAGAAAGAAATTTCTTCTGGCACTGGACATTGGCTATCTGACCTTTGTAAGCAGACCCTTTTATTTAGCACATGATGATACTATTGGAATTTGCAGTTGAGAAGAGCCATATTTATCCTCCTGTTCCCTCCTTGACTCGTTATGAGGAAAGAGTGGTTGCTATTGTGCGGAAAAAGCACGTTGGTCCTGCAATCTTCGATAAGAAAGTCAATTATTCTATGACCGGGTTGACTGTATCCAAACTTTGCACCAGACTCAATACTCTTCAAGTGAGTAAAATTTTCCTTCATTTCTTCAATTTGTTTGCTTTGTATGTGATTTACGTATATGATTTACAAGGTGGGATCATAATCTGTGGTACTTTGTGTTTAACTACTTTTGGATCCAATGCAATAAACTTGGTATGCCACTTTGAGTTTTGTTCCATCCCTCTTTTGTACATATTTAAGATGTTGGAGGTGTGGAATCATTTATTTGATTGGTTTGATGTTGGTTACCCAGTTTTTATTTGGCTGTCAGCTAAACTGTCTTATGGATCAAGCTAGAAGACACATATGAAGTCTAGGTGTTGAGTCAATACTTTTGAGTAACTCTTTTTTTTTTTTTTTATGCTGCACACGATTATGTGGCTCTTGCCTTCATTTATTCTAGCAAAGCACATGACTAAAAGGAATAGGAGTAGAACTAGTAATTCTTACTGAAATTTTGTTATCTAAATATTTATATCAATGTTATTTGTCCCTTACTCTTTCATATATGTTAAGCGTCTGTTTTTGTCATTCACCTCTCGAAGTTGCATGACCTGCATTCAAAATTTCTTAGAGTCCCTGTTGAAAATTGGTTTAGTAGTTGAATTCTCCTCTTCTACTAGTTCTCTCTGTATGCATTAACATCAACATTATAATCAGTTCATTCAATGCCAAGGGCCTCAATTTTAAATCGAAGCATTTGAGAAAAATGTGGACAACCTTACCTTTGAAATTGTTAGTATCAAGACTTGAGCTTTTGACTAAAACATCATCAAGAGGAGCATTTAATCAAAAAATCAATTGATGTCTCGTAGTTTTCAACCCCATTTGGTGCCAATATCATAGCCAATGTGACTATGAGCAAAAGGGTGCTCATCTTAAAACCCTTGAGTTAATTGGAAGGTAGTTAAACAAACGTACATTGTTGTAACATTCACCTAGCTTAGAAGGGAGTTTAGATGAAGTGATGACACTTGCTACTAACTAAATGAAACTGCTTTCATTTATGTGCCGATGGTTGAAATAACTTTATTCATTTATGTGGCACAAAAGCTGAATTGGAAAAAAAATTAAGCACTCCCATTCTTTATCTGTAATTGTTAGGATCGTGGACTGGTATGATACTAGATGTTATGGGTAAAGATCCTATGGTTACTTTTTTTGTGAAAGAGAATAGAATCGGTATATAAATTCCTGTTGCGGAAAACTCCAACATAGAGGGATGGAAGCTACCATTGGGTGGCTCATCTAACAGGCACTTCCAACACTTAACCGATAAGAGATTAGTATAGCAACTCTATTGAAAATGTTCTGTGGACAAGTCAAGTCTCCTTCTAATCCTTAGTATCCCCACACTTACTGTTAAATGACTCCTGGAGCAACAACCTTGTAAATAGCATCTAAACTAAAAGGGGCTTCAAATTACTTGCGAACAACAAAGACTATTTGGAGGTTAGATGACATTTGACGCATATACTCTGATACACATAATCTTCTTCCCACTGCAGTTTTATCCGTTGTTTCAGTCAACTGATCTGCATAGTCTATGTCTCTTTGAAAATTTTCTGATTAATTTAATTTTGGACAATGGCGAAACAGGCAGCATTTCTTAATCCTTTGAATGAAGCAATCAATTGTTTTTTGGGTTAAGTTTTATTCAAATACAGGACAAATGTTCTAGATACTTGTGGCTATATGTTGTTTTACTCCTATTAGGAAACTCATTTTATCATATCAAATGACTGGGGAAAGCAAAAGTGTAACGATGCAGCGGAACACATTTTTTTCATCGAACAACTTGAATGCACTGTTTTGCTACTTCTCCATTCCATTTGCAGTATGTCCAAGATCAAGTTGGTGTGTTAGAAGAGACCATTAGGAAGTCTTGGGGAGCAGTGAAACCGTCATACGGAAGACGATGGTGTAAGTTCACTTGGATAATACATTATAAAGGATCTTTTTTTCTTCGTTTTTTGAAATGACATTATAAAGGGTTCTTGATGTAGTATTGGTTTCCTTGGATGATATTTTAAACTTGCTGTAGTAATTCTAAGTTTGAAGTGGGAAAAAGTTTCTCCTAAATGACCCTTCATTAGTATGGTTGGTAGTGTTGAGGCAGCGCCGCGGCAGTCAGTATGAAAGTTGATGTGATGCATATTATAGTCAGAGTAAACTAAAATGGCACTCAAACAACAGAAAATTTTCAACATAGTAAAGATGCTTCCTCAAAAATTGCCCTTCATTTTTGCTGAAATGTTCATGCATAAGTCGAAAAAAATGTAATGTGAAATCACGCCATGATGCTTGCCTAATATTGGCATATACGTTATAGATAACTTGCAAAAAGATAATCAGTATGAAAAGCAAAAGAAGTCAGAATGATCTAAATTAACAAACCATAATAGCTATCCTGAGGACATCCAGAATCGCCAAGTTTCTATGTCTCTGAAACTACGGCTAGCGGAAGGTGGCTGTGGGGCAAGATGGGACTGGAAGGGGCCAAAGCAGATGCCTTTTTTACTGTGTCGCAATAGCATGTTGATGAAGCTATTCTATTTACACTTACTTTGTTTCTTTCACTTTTGGACTCATTGTCGGACAACTATCTTTAGCAAATTTAAGTACCTAACCTTTGCTGTTTGATCTACTGTTTGAATTTCTTGAATAAGCGATGTTTTATATTTCCTTGTCGAATTCTTTGTGATTGAAGGAATTGAGCTTAAGGATGCTGAAATATTTTTTGATGAATATGCACTTTATGAGCTGTTGTCTTCTACACAAGTATGCTCAACACTCAACAACATATTATCCATTCACTCATTCTTTATAACTGACAGTTAATGTAGCAGAGGATGATCCACCAAAGATGTTGGGAAGAACTATGGATACATGTAATGAGACTGTGGATGAGCTGTTTGTAACTACATTTGATAGCATTAGGAATAATGCTAAAGATGCTATGAGCAAAATCTACGACATTATTGGTGAGTTAATAGATTTCCAACTGAGTCCCTTGTATGCAGACCCCTTGCTCTGCTCTTTGTTTTCTCTTAAACTATCTTAATCCCTTGCAGACTAGTTTTTATTATACTATGTCACGCTCACATCCCTGCAATTCTGTAGCCATTATCTGCAATAAAATGTTGTTGTCTCTCTGACAAGTAGACCAAACTCTCAAAGGCAATTATTAGGCTCGTTACTGCACTTGCATTACTGAGTTTCCTTTCACTTTCTGTGCAGGAGTAACAGTTGTTTTTTGGGATCTAAGGGACTCATTCATATATGATTTATATAAAGGTAGTGTAGAAGGCTCTCGCATAGACCATGTTCTTCAAAAAGTTGATGGGGTAAGATTAGTGTCCATTTGTCGTTCTAGAAAATAAGCACATCTTGAGGCTGTTTATTCGTTTCTCTGTTGTGATTGTATCTCTTACTCTTATGTACTTCAGTAATAATTGCAACAGTTTATACGAACTTCAAATGCAAGATCTAACCTGGCATCATTTATATAGGTACTGAACCAAATATGCAACCTAGTTGATAATGCGGTGCGGGACGCTGTGGTGTCAAGCATTTTTCGTGCATTTGTGGTATGGTCAATTGCTGGTTATTCTGGATTGGATTAAATGCAAATAAAGCTGCTTAAGTTTCTATGTCTTGACCAATTCAGGAAGGTTATGTTTGGGTTTTACTGGATGGAGGGCCATCTCGTGCATTTTCTGAAAATGATATTGCTCTATTGGAAGATGACCTTAGTACGTTGAAGGTAATTCTTTCTGCCTTTAATCATCCCCTTGATATAACTTTAATCAGAACTGTGGCATGTTAAGTTCTGTTTGCCCTTTCCTCTTTTGAGAGTGGTCTATGGTTGTCTGTTGTTTGCTTATGTCTTTTCTTTCTTGTCACATAGTCATTCAGACAACGTGGTGACCAATCATTGATTGATGTAACGTCTGTGCGACCCTTTTGAACAACAAATGCATGGGTACTACCATATATGCGTGTGAGGGATGTGGACGTTCAGTAACTAAAACAACCACATTTTTATCAGAATGATATCAGACCATATGGTTGTAGAAGGGTAGTTGGCTGGATTGGTTGGACTATTGTAGCATGGGAAGGAAGATTTTAATTTTATGATCATTGTTGAGATACAAATAATATAATGATCTACTACCATAAGTTCGAACTTTTGGTGAAGTTGGTTCTACGACATGGTATCAGAACAGGTGTGACAGTGAGGTCACAACTTCGAATCCTGCAACTCCCAATTATTGTTGTGTTTGTGTTTGTGGTGTTTGTGTGGCACTTGGTTTGTGTTGGGCCAGTGCATTTGTCCACGCAAAACCCATGTGGGTTTTCGCATGGGGGGAGTATTGATACAAATAATATAATGGATCTATTATCATAAGTTGAGACTTTTGGTAGAGTTGGTTTCACGACAGTACCAAGTTAAAAGGAAAGTTTTACAAGGCAGGTATTCGATCAGCGATTCTGTATGGGTCAGAATGTTGGGCAATTAAATGGCATCATGTACAGAAGATGAGTGCAAACGAGATGAAAATGTTAAAGATGGATGTGTGGACATACAAGAATAGATAGGATACGAAATGAAGTTATCAGACAGAAAGTGGGTGTGATTCCAGTAAAAGATAAGATGAGGGAGTCACGACTAAGATGGTATGGTCATGTGAAACGCAACCAGTCACAGCTTCTGTTAGGAGATGTGAAGTTTGGGAGTTAGTTCATGTTAAAAGAGGACGAGGGAGACCTAAAAAGATCATGAGAGAAACCTTAAAGTATGATATGGCCTATCATAATCTTACAGAAGATGATCAACATGACAGATTGGATGACGCCGTCGTATTCATGTAACCAACCCCACTTGATGGGATAAAGGCTTGATTTGTTGTTGTTGTTGTTGGTTTCACGACAGTAATTTCTCCATTTTCACGAGAAATATTGCAGGGAAATAATGGTTAATTTTTAGGGCCCAGTACCTTGAGGAAGACCTAATCGCAAAAAAATAGTGTTGTAGGAGGGACAGTCCACCACACTTGAAGGATTATTTCATGTTATCCTGTGAGCCGATGTATGACATTTACCACCCTTTGAAAACCAAACAAATGGTTACATTCTGGATTATTTGCAATATTAGGCAAGGCTTCTCCCTCTCGGACCTGATTATTTCATGAGCTGAGTGAGTAGGTCAAAGCAAACTATTTCTCAGTTTCTATGTGAAGTTGTTGTGGTAATGCCTTTTTCTGAGTATGGAAGTTCTGCGATGTCCATGAGAACTGACGAAAAGAATGCGAGTAGGTAAACTGTACTCTCGTCTTTTTCATCAAAAAGTACTCGTAATCAATGGCGATATCCATGGAAAATTGATGGAGCATAACTGGAATTTAGAGGTAAATATTAATCTAGTCCAACTTAACCCCATCCCTGTAACCAATCATCGCATGAGCTGTGTGCTTAAAGGGCATGGAGAACAACTTGTGCACAAGAACCCTTCTTTTTTTGGAATTGGAATTAGTTGGAAAATTGTTCTGACTGAAGGTTTTTTGTTTGTCATAGATGGTCTATAGGTTCCTAATCATGGCATTCTATTTCTTCCTAGAAATTGTTGTTTATGCCTTCTTCTTGTGCATTTATTAAGGAACTTATATTAAAATTCTTTGGGGGAACTCTGTATTACTTTAATAGAAAAAGCAGTCGTTTCACCAATATGTGTTCGCTACATCGACGTCCGAATGTAATGAAAAATGAGCAAGGGTTCCAGTATCACGAACGGATGTGGTTAAAGACGTTAGTTCAGAAAAATAGAATTCGTTTAGCTAGTTGGAACATTGGAACCTTGAATGAAAAACTTTTAGAGATAGTAGATACAATGGTTAAAAGGGGGATTCATATCGCTTGCTTACAAGAGATGAAGTGGACCGGAAATAAGGCTAAGCGTTGGTATAATTATGGTATTATGGTCAAAGTCGGACTAAAAATGGAGTTGGTATAATTATACGTGAATAGTTGGTAGAAAATATGGTTAGTATCAAGCGTTGGAGAGATAGGGTGATTTCTATCAAGGTGTTGATTAAGAAGGAAGTGATTAATGTGATAAGTGTTTATGTCCCGCAAGTAGGTCTTATAGAAGATGCTAAGGTTCAGTTTTGGGAAGACATGGATGAAGTAGTGCGGTCGATCCTTGAGAGGAAAAATGTCTTTATTTGTGGGAATCTAAATGGACATATTGGTGAGGAGAAAAATGGTTACTCAGAGGTTCATGGAGGATTTGGTTTTGGTGAGAGAAATGTACAAGGAAAAAGTATATTGGATTTTGCTGTGACATATGATTTTATGGTTGCGCATACCTTCTTTAAAAAGCATGAAGAGCATTTGATCACCTTTAAGAGTGGTTTATGCAAGTCTCAGATTGATTATTTTCTTATGAGGCGAAGAGACCTGAAGGATTGTAAGGACTGTAAGGTTATCTCAGAAGAATGTTTGATCACTCCGTATCGTTTGTTAGTTATAGATGTATTTGAGAAACGACTGTTACATGTGTGCGAACCCATGTTGGTGAAACAACTGTTTTTCCTATTAAAGTGGGTTTACTCCAAGGATCAGTTTTGAGCCCATATCTTTTCGCCTTAGTAATGGATGATCTCACTAGACATATACAAGATGAAATACCATAGTGTTATTTTTCGTTGATGATATTGCTCTGGTGAACGATACGAAAGAAGAGGTGAATGAAAAACTT
Organism: Drosera spatulata; assembly: GCA_035668315.1. Taxonomy (NCBI): domain Eukaryota; kingdom Viridiplantae; phylum Streptophyta; class Magnoliopsida; order Caryophyllales; family Droseraceae; genus Drosera; species Drosera spatulata. The sequence goes on along the minus strand of JAOVYX010022264.1, from coordinate 9,309 downwards.
GAGACTTGGAGGGAGGCGTTGGAAAGTAAGGGGTTAAGGATCAGTAGAGTCAAGACCGAGTATATGGAATGTGTCTTTAATGAGAGTAGTCAAACAAATAGTGAGAATGTATTGTTGGGAACATAATCTCTCCCTAAAACGGATTCTTTCAAATATTTAAGTTCGATGCTGTATAAGAATGAAGAAATTGATGCAAATATTGATCATAGGATTAAAACAGGTTGGGTGAAATGGAAGGGCGTTTCAGAGGTGTTATGTGATCCTAAAATACCTACCAAGTTAAAAGGAAAGTTTTACAAGACAGTTGTTCGACCAGCGATGCTGTATGGGTAGAATGTTGGGCAATTAAGTGACAGCATATACATAAGATGAGTGTAAACGAGATGAAAATGTTAAGATGGATGTGTGGACATATAAGAATAGATAGGAGACGAAATGAAGTTATCAGACAAAAAGTGGGTGTGCCTCCGGTAGAAGATAAGATGAGGGAGTCACGATTAAGATGGTATGATCATGTGAAACGCAGGCCAATCATACCTTCTGTTAGGAGATGTGAAGGTTGGGAGTTAGCACATATCAAGAGAGGACGAGGGAGACCTAAAAAGACCATGAGAGAAACCTTGAAGTATGATATGACATATCATAATCTTACAAAAGATGATGTACATGACAGATTAGAATGACGCCGTCGTATTCATGTAGCTGACCCTACTTGATGGGATAAAGGCTTGATTTGTTGTTGGGAACTCTGTATTACTTGCTAGAAACTCGAACATAATGGTTGACTCATTTAATTTTAGTTCAAAGCTTTTGGGTAATTGATGGGGAAAAGTTGAACATTATAGATTGATTTGGTTCTGTTTGATATCATGATTTGGGTCACAATTCTATGTATCACTGTAAATGAAGTTCTGGCCCACGCACAGGACTTTTTTGTGGCTGATGGGGAAGGCCTTGGGCGTTCCTTGGTCGAGCAAGAAGCATCATTTGCTCAACAAGTAGTGACCATGTTCTCCAATCAGGTGAGGTCATTTTAGTGATCAAGCAGATAAAATGCTAATCTGAGATGGGCTTATGGTATGGATTAGCTTAACAAGTTTTCGTATTTTGACAGACTGGGACAATTATCCAAGGGTTAATGAATGCAAGTGAACGTACTCCTGGTCAAATGCAATCTTACAGGCTTGGCAATAGATCTCTTGTTGATGCAGATGTCTTGATTCGTGTACTGTGTCACAAGAAAGATAGAGAAGCATCAAAGTTTTTGAAAAGCCAATATCGCCTCCCAAAGTCTTCAGGTTTTACTCACTTGTTTTCATTTGCCATCTGTGACTTTTCATATTGGAAATTTTTACTTCGTTGTATTTGTGTTTTGACGTCATGCCCGCGCTGCTTCCAGTCGGAGTTTTCCTTGTTCTTTTTTTTTTCTTTTTCAATTTTTCTTCAGTTTGTTGGATGATGTTATTCATCTAAGAAAGAGTTAACTGTAGGCAGTATTTGATGACTTATTTATGGACACGGCCAGATGCAAGTAGGAGCTGGGGGTGGCAATTGGCCGCCCTCAATTTCACAAAGAGTGATCGATATATGTAAGACATTGTGTGATAATTAGATTAAGGTTCCTTCGCCTTGATTGGTGTTTCCTTTTGTTCTTTTGATCAAAGTTAATATGTCTCTTGTGTTTCTAATATATGTTTATTATCTTGCTTTGCTTTTAATTGTTTCTCTCTGAACAAGCTATACGTCATCATGAGAGCAAAAAATATTTCCGAACAAATTCTGTTACCATGTTCATTACATTTACCTCTTTAGCAAAAAGTCAGAATTTGGAAATTTCATAATTTTTTTGTTATTCAGAATGTAAATAACCCAAGTTATACCATGAATGTATATAGATTTTTTTTTTATTAGTTTTAGCTTTTCTTCATTTCTTTTTGGCAACAGTAAGCAAAGTTATTGTATGGTTTAGGCATTCATATCGTTGTTTTAATTGCATAGATTTTATGTACGTACAAGAAAGCTTAACTTAAAGTAGATAGTCTAGCCAAGGTAGGTTGTTTTTTTGATTACCCGTCAACTAGTTGGGAGTTACAACAAGCTCATCTATTGCTCAGACACCTTGGTTGGAATCTAGCACCAAAATCGAGGTTGATGTCAAGTTAATAAACGATCTCCTTAATTTCTAGAGGACAAGTTTGACATACAGATGAGACACTGCCTCTTAGCTGTCTTGGACTTAAGCTCATAGATTCAATTTTCAATGTAAACTACCCTGATCTAAATTTGGGCCGTTTGGCACAGGGTAGTTTGAAGTATTGTGTCTAATTCACTGTAGTGTTTTGACACTCTGCTCTCAATCATGGATCCATCATTGGTCATGGATATTTTCAAGAAACTCTTTTTAATGTCCAAATAGATTAGTTCGAGTAGAGCAATTTTTCTGTGCCATCTTCTGCCAGTGTTCTCTTCGATACACACGTCTAGATGGATTTTATGGGATAAATGTTGAAAAGTCTCAATCTTCTTTGTTAAGGAGCTTCAGATCTTGCATTCATTAGAAGATCTTTGTTAGAGATACTCTCCTGATTTCATGGGAGTATCTTAGATATTGTCTCGATCTTTGTTGTGTTTGAATAACTAGCTCATAGCTATAAAGACCCTTGGGCCTTTTGTATTTTGAAGTAAGTGAAGTAATGGAAGAACTGTATTTTTATTTCCTAAACTTCTTTATTCCTAAACTTCTTCATGGTATCAGAGCTTGATCTGGACCATTCTTTCCTCTCAATTATCTGAGTGTAGCCATGACGAAATTCCTACAAGCTGCCATGACAAACGAGAATGAGAGTAGCACTGCAAATAATGAGTCTAATACTTCAACCCCTTTGATAACCCATTCTGTTAGTGTATCCGAGAGTGGTACACTCCCTATCACTGGTCATAAGTTTATTGGTCAAAACTTTTATCAATGTTCTCACTGTCATGATCTTCATTTGCGGAAGAGGTAAAGAAGATTTTCTTACTGGAGTTGCTACACAACCCGATGAAAGCAATCCAAGCTATCGAACCTGGAAGGTAGAGAACAACATGGTGATGTCTTGGCTTCTGAATTCAATGACAAATGAAACAGGGGAAAATTTTATGTATTACAAGATAGCAAAGGAGATTTGGGATGCTGTTCGTGACACATTCTAATAAAGACAATACCTCGGCTATTTTCGAGATCAAGGGCATCCTTCATGATTTGAGGCAAGGCGAGTCCTCTGTTACTGATTACTTTAATCAGCTAACATGCTATTGGCAGCAACTGGACATTTTAGAAGATGTAACGTGGAAGTGTCCAGGCGATGGTAAGCAATACAAGCAGCTTCAGGAAAAAGAAAGAATTTATAAATTCTTGTTGGGGTTGAATCAAGAGCTAGATGAAGTGTGTGGAAGAATTTTGAGTATGAAACCTCTTCCCGGCATTAGGGAAGTGTTTTCAGAAGTGAGGCGAGAAGAAACTCGAAAAAAGGTGTTGCTCGGCACAAAAAACAATCAGCCCAATAATGAAACTTCCGCCTTGGCTGCCCGAGGATCTCCTCAGTACTATAACCGGAGCAACCAATCTAATAGCAATAGCAGCCAACGACGGAATAATCGCCCTTGGTGTGATCACTGTAAAAGGAGTGGACATACCAAAGATGTGTGCTAGAAATTACATGATCGTCCTTCAGATTGGAAGCCATCATCTTCAAGTTCCACACAGGAACGTGATAGTCGAGGCAATATGGTCCAAACTGAAACACATGACTTTGCAAGCTCAAGTCCTTTCAGCAAGGACCAAATGGAGATGTTGCAGAAGCTCCTAAAGGAATCCGTTCAGAATGTGATACATCCTGAAGGGATTAGTACAGCAACAATAGCTCAATGAGGTAATTCCTTAAACGCCTTCAGTGCTAAAAAGGAAAAATCCACCTCTTGGATCGTTGATTCAGGAGCATCCGACCACATGACTGGAACCCATGTCAAAATGGCATGGCTGTTCGTATTGTAGATGGTTCTCTCTCAAAAGTGGCAGGTCTCGGCTCCGTTATTATTTCAGAGAATATAACTCTGGACTCAGTTTTGTTTGTTCCAAATCTGAGTTATGGTCTTCTGGTCGTTAGCAAGTTGGCTAAAGAGTTAGGATGCATTACTAAATTCTTTCCTCACTCGTGTGAATTTTAGGTTTTGAACTCGGGGAGGACGATTGGCAGTGCTAAGATGGAAGCAGGACTCTACCTTCTGCGAGTTGATGCCCCTGAAAGGCAAAGTAAAAGTGTCTCTTGTGTAGCATCTGGTACGAATACAGAAGGTGATCTAAGACTTTGGCACTATAGGTTAGGTCACCCAAGTTTCAAGTACTTAAAGAAGTAGTTTCCATCACATAAAGAGTCAGTTCAATGTGAAGTATACCAGTTGTCCGAACACATGTTCGAAGTTCATATCATGTTCGACCCTATAAAACTTCATATCCCTTTCACATGATTTATAGTGATGTTTGGGGACCCTCTCGTGTTAATAATATCATAGGTTCAAGATGGTTTGTCATTTTTATTGACGATCACATTCGACTCACTTGGTTGTTTCTAATGAAAGAAAAATCTGAAGTCGGACAAATTTTTCGATCTTTTAACCAAATGGTATAGACCCAATTCAAAACAAAAATTCAAGTGTTGAAAACAGACAACAACAAAGAGATTTTTGACTCAAAACTTGGTTCGTATCTCAGTGATCAAGGTATTGTTCATATCAGCTCATGTGTAGATAATCCTCAGCAAAACGGAGTAGCTAAAAGGAAAAACAGACACCTTCTACAGGTTGTCCATTCTCTTATGCTATCTACTCATGTCCCAAAACATTTATGGGGAGAAGCAATTCTAATGACAACATATCTTATAAATCGCATGCCTTCTAGTGTCCTAAATTTTTAACTCCCCTATCCACATATTCGTTTTTTAACTCATATTCCACTCAAAGTCTTCGGTTGCACAGTATTTGTTCACATAAGTCGACAACACCATAGCAAGCTTGATCCTACATCCCATAAATGTGTTTTCCTTGGTTACTCTTCAAATCAAAGTGGATATAAGTGTTACTCTCCGTCAACCAAACGGTTCTTCACATCTATAGATGTCACCTTCTTTGAGGATCAGCCCTTCTATCCAAAAAATGCTATTCAAGGGGAGAACACCAATGAGGAATATCATTTTTGAGACATCTAACATTCAATCGCTCCTGTGACAGTTGATTCATCAGAACAAAAAAGTGTCAGCACCTCACCTTTGACTATGTATAATCCTATCATTGAAACCGAAAATGTGTCAGATGCTACCTTAGATAAAACTAAGGATTTACTTGTCTACCGAAGACGGCAGAAAATTCGAAAGGAGTCTGAGTATGATAATTAATCAAGGCCAGCTCAAGGAACCTGCCCGAGTTTGACACCTATAGTTCATATAGGTAATGCTCCTATAAGCTCTGAAGATTCTAGCTCATTTGATATGCTTGATCAACCTATCCCTCTTCGAAAGGGAAAGAGACAATGCACTCAGCATCCTATTCAAAGTTCGTTGTCTTACAAGGACTTCTCTCCAAGATACAGAGCTTTTGTTACAGCACTGATGGATATTCAGATTCCCACGAATATTCAAGAGGCACTTACTAGACCGGAGTGGAAGAAAGCTGTCCATGAGGAACATAATGCACTTCAGGAGAATAAAACATGAGAGTATGCAGAATTCATAGTTAAGCATAATGCTAATGGAAGTGTAAACCGTTTTAAAGTTAGACTTGTTGTCAAGGGGTTCACACAATCCTATGGAATTGACTATGAGGAAATTTTTGGTCTAGTTGTCAAATTAAATTCTATCAGAGTTTTACTGTCTCTTGTAGCTAACTTGGATTGGCCTCTGCAGAAATTGGACGTAAAAAATGCTTTCTTGAACGGAGAATTGAAGGAAGAAGTATATATGGAGATCCCCTCTGAAATTGATATTCAGATGAGCTTCAATAAGGTGTACAGACTTAGGAAAGCTCTCTACGGTCTAAAGCAATCACCTTGCGCGTGGTTCGATTGATTAACTCGGTTTCTGAAGTTTACTCAATGTCAATCAGATCACACTATGTTCATCAAGAGGTCAGCTACAGGCAAAAAAGCAATTATGATGGTATATGTTGATGATATAATCTTGACAGGGGACAACATGGAGGAGATTCAGAATTTGAAAGCTGCCTTGGCAAAGGAATTTGAGGTTAAAGACTTGCGTCAACTCAAATACTTCCTTGGCACGAAGATAGCTCAATCTCATAAAGGAATTGCAATTTCTCAGCGGATGTATACTCTTGATCTTCTGAAAGAAACTGATATGTTTGGTTGTAAACTAGCTTATACTACAATGGATTCAAAGTATAGGTGGAAGAAGAAGGGCCATTGACAGATAAAGGAAGATATCAAAAGTTAGTTGGTAAACTAATCTATATCTTTCACACACTACACCACGTATTGATTTTGTAATGAGCATGGTTAGTTAATAAATGAACAGACCAATAAAGAAGCACTTAAGTGCTGTTTTCAGAATCCTACAGTATCTCAAGGGTAGTCCAGTACGGGGTCTTTATTTCAAAAGAACAGCTGAAAGAAATGTACAAATCTTCACAGGTGTAGACTGGGCTGGATGTCTCATTGATCGAAGGTCAACAACAGGATATTGTACCTTTGTATGAGGTAACATGATAACTTGGAGAAGTAAGAAGCAATCAGTGGTGGCTAGGAGTAGCGCTGAAGCTGAATTCAAGGCGATGTGTCAAGGCATATGTGAAGGCATTTGGCTGGGAAGAATTCTAAAGGAAATGGGATTTCCTAATGATAAGTCGATACTATTGCTATGTGATAACAAGGCTGCCATTGAAATCGTCAAGATCCCAGTTTATCATGATACAACTAAGCACATGGAAATCGATCTGGCACTTCATCAAAGAGAAAGTTGAAGAAGGGATCCTGGAGCTATCCTATGTTCCTACTAGTTGTCAAACAGCTGATATACTCACCAAAGCCCTTTCCTAAAATTGCTTCGAACCTTTAAGGTGCAAGTTGGGTATGATAGACATTCATAACCCAACTTGAGGAGGAGTGTTGAAAAGTCTCAATCTTCTTTGTTAAGGAGCTTCAGATCTTGCATTCATTAGGAGACTCATTTTAGATATTATCCTAATGTAGATCTTTGCATTCATTGAGGAGATCTTTGTTAGAGATACTCTTCTTGATTTCATGAGAGTATCTTAGATATTGTCTTAATCTTTATTGTGTTTGAATAACTAGCTCATAGCTACAAAGATCCTTGGGCCTTTTGTATTTTGAAGTGAAGTAATAGAAGAACTATATTTCTATTTCCTAAACTTTTTAAACTTCTTCATGGTATCAGAGCTTGATCTGGACCATTCTTTCCTCTCAATTATCTGAGTGTAGCCATGACGAAATTCCCACAAGCTGCCATGGCAAGCGATTTTTCAAGAAATTCCCTCTCATGGATATTTTCAAGAAACTCTTTTAATGTCCAAAAAGATTAGTTTGAGTGGAGCAATTTTTCTGTGCCATCTTCTGAAGTGTTTTCTTCGATACATAACGGCTAGATGGATTATGGGATAAAGAAGGAAGGATTGGAAATGAAAGGTACAATTATTGTTCTCTATTTCTTTGGAGTATTAGATAGGAAATGTGAGGAGAGGTGTTTGTGTTGTTTGGTTTATCAGAACGAAAACAAACACCATCTTTATGTGATGAAGAGTCTGTTCTCAGACACTATGCATCTTCCGTCCATATCCTTTCAAATTCTCATGACTTACCAACTTTTTGTAATCCAAAGAAAAGCTTTCTCGTGCATTTCACCGCTTGTTCCAGTCACTCTGTTCAAATAACCTGAATCAGTACTGGGTTCACTTCGGCTCCATGTGTCATTTGCAGGGATTGAGGATCCATCATTTTATTTTACTTGTAGAAAGTTGAAGCTTGAAGGAGGCACCACCATGATTCTGCTTGTTTCCTTGTGCCAATTTTGCAGTTTGACATGAATTTTTGGAAATGGTATTAGCTTTGTTTGGTTTCATACTGTAGGTAGGAACGGTTTGCCTCCGTTTCAAGTGCTGTCAGTAAATGCTACTTCTGTGTGCTTATCCTTGCCATAGAAATGGTTTTCTCGACTGTAATTAATTTCAGTAATTTCTATTTTTGTGAACTTATTTGTTCTTTCTATGAAACTCATTGCAGAGTATGAGGAGACTTCTATGAATGTCTCAAGCTCCAGTTCCTCCATCATATCGGATTTAATGAACCGGAGTGCATCACTGCGTTGGACAGGAATAGGTCATAGTAGTTCCATACCGTCGAAGAAGCAAAATCAAACATCCACTAACGAGTCACCATCAGGTCCTTCCATTATGTCAGATTTGCTGAATCGAAGCAAATCTTTACGCTGGACAGAGACCGGGAGTAGTAGCTTTAGATCATTGAGGAACAAGCTTCATCTTTGAGAAAAAAGGGAACACAGCTTAGTTATAGATAAGGACAGACAGATATAGAGTAATAGGAAATAAAATATGGTGCTCGGTTTCTTTTGGATGGCATGCCACGACTGGAAATTGTGTCACGATATCAGCTTTCATGTTCTTGAATAAAAGCTCTTTCAGCATGCAGCAAGATTCACCAGAAGTCGTGTGCCCGAACCCCTCTGGCTAAAGGGTAGGTGGTTTCTGATGTGCTTTGTTCCTATAGTTGAGGAGAAGTCCCTTTCTATCATTTGATGCATTTGCTGTCAAAAGCTGATGCATGAACCATTTAGCTAGTTTTCTTAGGTGTTTCGAATTAATTGTAAGAAAGAATATCCGTGCAGCGTTTGGGAATCGGAAATAACTAAAAATAATTGCTGCATTTGAGAAACTCTTTGGTTTCCTTAAATTGTCAATGTGCAACCCCTATCCCCGCTTCTGTTGCTAAACTCCCTTTGGGTTCGTTTTCCAGGGAGATGGAACATGACCTACTCTATCCTTGTTTCAAAAGTTTTCTGCAGGCCTTGCTAAATACACCTTCTGGTTCATCCGAATATTTGAATGGAATCTATTATATATATAAATACACAAAATCATTTTGTGAGATGTCAAAAACATGGACGCCAAGATATGGGACGTCAAAATATAGGATATCATCAATCTTTCAAATAGTCTTGAATCTTTCAAATGTTAAATTTTGTAGTAACCATCACGTTATCTTTTATAATAGTCATTACGTTTTTGTTT
>JAOVYX010022263.1:0-14825 GCA_035668315.1 Drosera spatulata | reverse complement strand
AGTCCCCCCCCCCCCCCCCCCAAAAAAAATACAATGCATGCGACACCACAAGAACTGCAGATATGTGTGGTTCTTCAACCACAATAACGGTGGAGGAGTAAGATGATGATTTCCTTGAAAGTACTGAAGCAACAACAACGACGAAGCTTTAAACTGACAGAAACGACCATGTGCGGTGGAGGGGATGACGATGGTGGTGAAGCTACGACAAGGAGGGCGGTGATGGGGCTGCGGTAGGGAGTGCGGCAGTGATGATAGGGTGACGGGGATGACAACGTTAGGGGTGGTGGGAGGCAAAGGCGAAGGAATAGTGGTTTGAAAATTAGGATTTTGTATTTGATTATATATGTTTGATTAAAGGGTAAGATGATGAAGAATGTGATTTAATTTTAAAAACAAACCAATTGATAGAAAAATAAAATCATCATAACTAATTGATAATTAACAAAGAAAAAAACAACTTATTGGTAATTTGTCTTTTTCAATCTTCAACCTAGCATATCGAGGTACTACAAGTGATCATCCATACATTAACATCTAATGATTTGTCTTTTTCATTCATAAAACTTGAATTCGTGCTTATATTCTTGGTCATTTCAATCAATAGTGCCTTAGAATTATTAGTTGGAAAATGAAATCTAAAAAAAGGGAAAAAAAAAAGATTTTATTTTTCTGATTTCAGATTTTTTGGACACAATTTTTTCCAATAATTTTAATGTAATTTATCATTTAGTGTCTCTATTCAAACTTATTTATCAAATAATCATACTACTTTTGAAAGCTGACAAAAGCTAGGTTCTATTTTCAAAACAAAAAGATTTATGTCATCGATTTACCCCTCTTTCCTATTTAACTTTAAATCACTCAATATTTTTAATTATCCTTAAGATCTTCTCTTTTCATAACTATTGTCATCATCTTCCTCACAATACCTCCGTGGAAAACTCTCACCATCGTCTCTCCGTTGTTTCTCGTTTACAACCACAACAACCCACTCTGCCATCGTCTGTTCTCTCGTCATCGTCGTCATCATCACATCTTTGTCTCATTCTCTTCTTAGTCGTCTGCTATCATTATCTCCCATGACCCACGACAATATGATAAAAAGATGATATGCTGATGACGACCCAAGACGATATGATGACAACGACCCACAACAATTACACGACATGAAGGAGATAAACATGAAAGGGAGGCGACGATGTGAAGATGTCCTCTATGAAGATGACGATGTCGACGAAAACGAGACAAGACGTAGGGTCGCATTGTTCTTGTAGCTAAGATCGATGGACTAATCAATCGTAAATCGCTCGGATAAAATATGTTTATATGTATGCACATTGTGCACGCTCATAATGGCACTGCATCGTTCAAATGGTGAATTTATGATTTTTTGGATGTACTGTTTGTGGTAGCACGTCTTTTGCTTTCATTGATGCATCGCCGATCAATGCGATAAGATCAACAATGACATGGGGTGCTCTGATTGCTGTCAGGACGGACACACTGATTGTTTAAGGAAGCACAGTCGATGGTGATGACGACGAGGATGATACTGTGTGTAACGTTTTTGTTATCCTCCATGAAAGCAAGAGAAATTATTTTATCAAAGAGGATGCTGAACGTGGTGAGTGTGAGGCACTATTTAGGGGAAATGCAGTGTGAGGCGCACTATTCAGGGGAACTTTTTGAAAATTCTCCCACAATTTTAGTTATTGTGATTGTGATGATTTGGTTTTGTATTCCACTTCTCTCAAATTCTGATACTAGTTTTGGGTTTTATTATTTTAAACAATCATATTTTAAACAATCATATTCGACCAACGATATTATGGGTCAAAATGTTGGACAATTAAGTGACAGCACGTACAGAAGATGAGTGTAAACGAGATGAAAATATTAAAGTGGATGTGACTCCAGTAGAAGATAAGATGAGGGAGTCACGTACACGCCTATATCACCTTGAGATCTTTATCTTGAAAAGTCAAACTGAGATCCACTAAAAAGGAAAACTAAATCTTAATATATTAGGATTCAATTCAATTCAATTCTACTATTGATTTCTATGAGTTTTTTGTTTTTCTCTCAAACTAAAAGTTATTTTTTATAAAAAAAAACAAAGAATTAATGTGAAGGATGGGAGGGAGAATGATAGTTCGAGCTAAATACTATGGATTATTGATTCGTGTTGAAAGAAACTTGTATTTTGCTTTTTGATGAGACTTTGTTTCTAGTTTGGGATAGGGATAATGAAGGGGATATTCTTTTCATATCTTCAAAATATGATAGGCCTAATGACATCAAGAATTCAATTGACCTCTCTCTTGATTCTCAAAAGTGTTGTCTGGATAGTTTCGGTTTAACCAAGAGTGTGAATTTAAAATGACAAAAATTCAATAGAAAAAAAGGATTTCTTTTCATTTCGTACAAAAAAACCGAAAGAGGCCAATAAAAGCATTTTTTCTTTTAATTAAGCAGAGGAAAAATAATGACTTCTTTGATTTAATAACCAAAATCTTGTAATAAAAATAATTCTTTCTAGTATTTTACTTATTTTACTATAGAATTAAAAGAATTAAAGAATTAAAATACCATTTGTTGCAAAAAGAAAGAAAACTAATAGTTGTTCTTTTTGAGATATAACTTTACTTTATATTTTAGCAATTTTCTTAAATCCATTTTGAGTATGTGCATCTCGTCTTTCCCATACACTACCCTTCCTTCCTGTACGATTATGTGGTTTCAAAAAGTAAAACGTTTTTATACTTGCACTTCATTCCTCACCGAATGAGTGAATGGTATGGATATATCAGTATAGGTTTATGAAATCGCTAAAATTTCTTCTGATAAATTGTACTAGTAGTACAGATGAATATAATATTGCAGTATACGGGGAGTAAAATGTCAGTTGAAACTCGAATAAAAAGTTTGAGAAAGATGACTAATAGGGATTGATAACCCCGTTACAAGTAAAATAAATCATTCCTATGTTTATTTGCATTTTTTTTTACATATCTTTTTTGGTTTAGCATTGCAACGAGTACAAACAACTTGCTATTGAGATCAACATTGGTTGTTACTGGTGTTGTTCTGTCCTGGGGATAATTCGAGCCCGGAGTGGATGTTCCATGAGGATGAACGGCGTGTGCTTTTCTGACATATCAATTTCGTCGCCCTCCTCGGGTTTCCATTCGAATCTCAACACCAGGTTGGCCACAAAATATTCCAAATGCAATATTGCCACTGCATACGCTGGACAGATCCTTCTTCCAGCCCCAAATGGCATCATCTTTATCTCCCGGCTGCCAGTTATATCGAATGCTGCTTCTTTTTTCTCCAAGAACCTCTCCGGTTTAAACTTCATCGGCTCGTCCCATATCTTTGGGTCATGTGCAATCTCTGAAGTCATGACATTGAATGTAGCACCTTTAGGAATGGTATATCCTCCCAACTCCACGTCCTCGGTCGTCATATGAGACAGCACAAAATGTCCTGGTGGATGCCGCCTCAGTGCTTCTAGTATCACTCCTTTTAAGTAAGGCATCTTGGGCAAGTCCTCTTCATTAACCTCATCCGCATCTCCGACAACACTCTTAATCTCTTGTAGCAGCTTCGCTTGTATATCCGGATACTTGACAATATTAGCCATTATCCACAGAAACACCGCTGAACTCGTGTCGCCGCCAGCTGTTGCAAACTCGACGCATAAGCTGACCATCTCATCCTCTGTTAGCTTCCTTTTCCTTCCTTCGTCTTCCAGGACCACCTCAAACAGCGTGTCCACGTAGACGGGCAGATTGTAGCATCTATGATCCTCCTTTTCCTTCATTGCTATTTCTGGATTGTCTTTTTCTTGTTTTCGTGCTCTTATTAAAGGAACAATTTCATTCTCGATGTCCTTCCTGATGTCAAGGAACTCCCTCAAACGGTTTGAGAACAGAACCTTGCCTAGCAGAGGGAATTGATCGATTACCCCGAATCGCTTTGAAGACAGCATGTGCCGCTGGATGGCATTGTCTATTGTTGCGACCTTTGTGTCACTGATCCCTTCGCCATAGCACATGAAGGAAAGTAAGGAGAACACTGCATGATGCAAATGATGAAATACATCAATTGTGCTTCCTTTAGGGCCTGTGTCGCACTTCGAGTCAGCCTCAAGGCGGTCAATAAGGATGTGGAGTGCCTGCTTGCGGGATCCAGAATAGTACTTGACACGGGAAGCATGTAGAAATGTCGATATGTTGCGCCGTAGGATGCGCCACGTTGGACCGTACATGGCTGTACTGATATTGTGTTGATTGCTGCTCATGATTTTGTTAGTTAGTAATGCCTTGGGACGGTCGGCGAAGGCTGCACCATTTTGAATCAGTGCCTGATGGGCAAGAACGGGGCTAGACACCAGAATAGTGGGGTGGTTGAAGGGCACGGTGATGATTGGACCGTACTTGCCAAAAATAGATCGTAACTTTTCCTCCATCTCATTACCGCTCTTTCCTAGCCAGCCCAAGAGGCCGAGATGCGACGGCCCTAGGGGAAGTCGAAGCTTCTGTTTCTTCAGTTTAAGTTGGGAATCATGCGAATTGTGGAACAAGGATTTGAAGATGGCAATGAAGCAAATAGTGACTAAGATAAGAATCCATGACTCCATTTTTTCAGTGTAATATGGTGAATGAGTTACATTGTCGTGGCGGTCATGCAATTTATAGGACAACCTCGCTAGCTGTTAGTTTCCTTTTTCTGTTTTATCGAATTCTCTGCTAAGGTCAAAGACGTCATTGTATCCTATTTGTCAGTTGTCAATGCTTATGATTGTGAGACTCTCTCGTAGCTTATCTCTTTTATTTATTGATCAAACTCAACCACAAGGAAAACGGTGTTCTGCTCAATTACGTCTTTTACCTTTGCCTTCAATAGCTTTCTACCCCCCTATTCTTTGTCCAGTCCCCATTTCTTTTTCATTTTCAATCCTATTCAAAGCCTTCAAGGATAATGACGGGAGAGTAATGTGAAAGAACACACTTTTTATAAAAGGTTGAGTTGTAGCAATTAGAGTCAATGCATCTAAGAGAGATTGACAGAGAATACCCATAGTGATTTACCCGTAGGATGGTCATCTTTATAATGATATATGGCAAAAGCGAGGTTTTCCTTTTGTTTTTGAAGTTGATTTATTGTTTCATTTTCTTTGTGCGATGATGTGATTTGCCTCTCGTTTTTTTTTTTTTTTTTTTTCTGTTTTTATGAAAACTTAGTTGACTCGTCTACTTTATAACGAGATGGCCCTGTTTCAATAACTAAGATGTTCCAGTTAGCTGCCACTTGTAAATTGGGGCAATATGTGGAGTGAAAAAGCAAAGTACTCTGGTTCAGAACATGTAAGATGTATATGTATGACTAGTCGAGTAGACTAGTTATCAAAGTTAGCATTCTCGTTTGACTTTCATTAGTTTGATCTTATCATCTTGCCTAGGCTGTCTTAGCAGTTGCAAATGATACACTACACGATTAAGTCTGCCTTCGCAATCATCATTACTAGCTTATAATACTTGAAGGTTCAAATCGATACATGCTGTTCAAGGAAGCAATATTAAACTTATCCACTTTTACGGAGGTTTCATATCGAAAGAGTTTTTGATAGAGAATATGGCACGTCTGTTATAAACTATGTTTAGTCCTCTTTTCCTTTTCTTGGGTAGGTTTACCTCTATTTGATTTCCGCTTATCTTGGCCAAAGGATTCTGATATACATTAATATGCTCCTCTACACATTAATATCAACTATATACAAGTATGCACATGCCGTAGTTTCATGCATGAATTATGTGACGAAAGAATGTATTTCAATGAAAATGTTATACACTGTATGAGTACAATATGAATAAAATGCTTGCCTACTCTGTACATGTACCAATTGATGGATCCATCTTTCAGGGTTATATGTATCTGTCAAGAATTGATGACGTATAGTGATAATATCAAAAGAAGTGAACTGAAGACCAGAATTAGGGATGAGGTGAGGGAGGGGATGCGATTGGCCTGGTAGTGACTTGTAGACAGTAGTTTTGTTCTGAACTTACAACCTTTATGTGCATACTGCATAGTAGTTATGAGATGGATTGCGAGGATTTGCCTACTAGTTATCATAATTAAGACAAAACGGATGCTTCTTTCTAATAAGATTGAGAGCAGGCTTCTTGCTGTTCGACTTGCATTTTCCAATTTTCATATTAACTCAAGTCGAATCACCTCCATCCCTTTTAGTCGGTGTTCAATGTCGTATGCTATGTTGATGGTGTCGGACAACAAGGAAGATCGTTCATTTTATTAGAACTCCTGGATATTTAATTGATTGGTCCAGTGCATCTTAAGGTTGTTTTTAACAGTTCCTAAGTTCTAAATTTTTTAGAATGTGATTCATCTCTTATTTTTTAATGGAAGCCTGGGTGGTTCATTTGTAGCATCTGGAAGGTCCAGGTTTAATAACTACGATGGTCCTGGGTATTGGCGGCAATAACTTGTTAATTATGCTAACTTATGCAATCTTTCCACTTATAATCATGCACTAATGCGGTCTGTGTGCTATCATTGCAAAGTAGACCAGCTAATAGTAGTAGTATATGTTTATGCTTTTGACACGCACACGGTTGATAAGTAATTTATTTATTTACCTTTTCAAGTTCCATAAACGGTTAGGCATATGGTACAACATGATAACATATTTATTCGCTTATAATTCTCTGAAATTCAAGGCGATACAGGTTTTTGCGGTACCTGATGAACCAACATAGATCACCTTTATGAAGTTTACTTTATGTTTCCTGATTTTGTTCTTTTCTTTTTTAAGTTCTCATATCTTTTATATTTCTACACTTCTTAGCAATGGCGATATGTAGAAATTCCTTGTGACAGCCATGAACTATGACACCTAAGAAAGATCAAGGAATGCACGGTGCTTGGTCATAGCAATTCAATTTCTTTAGTGTTTATAATATCATAATGAACTTTGAATTTGCCTATTGTCAAAAAAATAAAAAAATAAAATAAAATGCATTTGCCTGAACAGGTTCTCAAGTTCTTAAATCTGTTGGTGCTCGATTGCCATGGCTGCCAGTGGTCTTCCTATGTTTTCTGAGTTTTTCGCTTTAGATGGTTTTCTCAGAGCTTAGATTGGGGGTAGATGAGGGAGTCCCCTAAGGTTATGCCTTTTAGCGTGCTGCCTTCTTCTTCAGAGAGATTTGTCAATGAGTGTAATGCACTGAAGTTACTGATCCTGTTGCTTCGAAGCATTTTTTTTTTTTTTTTTTTTGTTTCTTTCTCAAATCACATAACCGAGGTAGCAGCCTGATGCCTTTAACTGAAATCTAAAATGTTTCCTGGTTGTTGATGAAAAGGTAGCTTGTGGAATTCATGCATATTTAGCGCGTTGCATTGTTTGTGAGAGACACTTTGATGCAAGACAAAAACGAGATAATTTCTAGATTGTCATTTTAGAGGACGATTGATAGATCCTCAAACTCTCAAGGGGAGAAAAGAGTGAAAAAGGTCTCTATTCATTTCTTATTCATCAATTCTTGTCTATATTTCATTAGGTTTAATTTCATCGGATACTTATAGATGTTGTAGTACATCAAACAAGACAACCTAGAGAGTAGTACATTAATCTTATTAAGTACGAATATATGAACCTAAAATATTACTAAATCGAGGATTAGTTTCATGAACCTATATGGTTCTTGAATTCTGCTAGCATCACACTTTGTCTTTGAAATGTCATAAACCGGAGTATTTAATGTTGTTTTTATTTCTTTGAAGGTGAGCTTGTATCAAATTCGATAACGGAGTTAGTATTCTGGTGCCTTCGGCTGAAAATCAAACTACCTTGCTGACTGATGTTGGAAAACGCTGAGCTTAGGCCAAGAAAGGGACCAAGAATTCCGAAAGACTTTGAACAGGTAACTACATACCTTCTGTTGCTTTTACTTAAACTTTCTATGGAATTTGATGGTTTGACATTTGACCTAGCGATTAAAGTTGAAGATATTTCATCGAAGAAACAATTCCCTCCATTCTATTGCAATATGCTACTTCTTGCTGACAATTGGTCTATGGAGAAAGAAATAAACGCGTGAAATGGGTCCTTCATCATGATCCCATGCTTATGGAAGAAAGTGTGTGCTTATTAAGGTGTGGACGGTAATCACATGCTTCAATGCCCTATAAGTCCAACGTAAGATACTATCGATGACCAATAATGTCTGCATTCAAGCTTTGGGTAGAATAAGCAGCCTGATGCCTGTCGTCGTCTCGAAACAACAGCTTAACCAACTCATAGACTTACACCGGAAACAACTACCTTGAATAGGTATACTACACAGATGCTAGCAGCTACCGTTATGGGGAATGTCTATTCAACAACAGCCTCTTTCTTCGTGGCATAGGAAGCGGAAAGTAACACTAGAACTACCTAACACCAGCTTGTCCTTATTATGCTGTCTTCCAAGTTTGTCCTGCTTGTATATTTCTTCTTTTTTTGTTTTCATTTGTTTTTTTTTTTTCCTGTTTTTCTTTCCTTTTTGATGAGGGCTTTGTTTTGGTTGCATAAGAAGGTAACAGAAGTAAGAGTATTAGATTCGCATAGTGTTGAGTCCATGGCCCATCTTTGGACTAAGCCCAAGCCCAAAAAATAAAGAAACATGTTAACCTAATATTCCCTTACATCTACTCTTTATGCTGGAATCAGGGAAGCCAGCAGCCGCAAGAGACCAAAAAACACTACAAGCAACAAAAACTGGATTCAGTCATATTCAGACCAACAAACTTGCAGCATCTGTTTGGAGGATCAAATCTTGTCCGATGATGCTGATTTTCGGATATATTGTAGAGCTTGAAGTCGTCTACTAATTGTCCAAATTTCAGGATGATCCGACAACACGAAGGTCTGTTTCCGGTTAGATTACGGCCAGCTATCCGGGAGGTTTTGTGTTGCTTCTCCCTCTTGTATTGTCACCTAGTGTTGGTGAGATAGTGTTGTTTGCCAAGGCTTGTTGCCCTTTACATGTGGTAGAGGAGGAGATTGATATGTACCTATTAATTTATGATTAGTGAAGAAGTTTGGATGGACTCCGATAAAGGTCTCGTGGTTTTTTTCCTTACTGGGTTTCCCACGTTAAAAGCTCTCGTGTTCTTCGGCTTTGTTATTCGATTCATTTGTTATCTGCCCGATTACTTCAATTAGCATCCGAGTGCGTTTAGCCCAACAAGTGGTATCAGAGTCATTGGTTTGGTTTTGTGGGTTCTCGATGTGAGGTTGAAGTGGAAGGTAGTTCGAGTACAATGATTAAGCTCAATGGGTCGAATTGGTTGATTTGGAAGCCGATGATGGAAGATCTCTTACTTTGTAGAGATTTGTATGAACCCGTTGAAGGTGATATTAATCGACCGGCTGAGATGTCAGACGTGGATTGGATGAAGCTGAATAGCAAAAAGTATTGGCACGATAAGACAGTGGCTGGATATCAGTATATTTCATCATGTTGTAGATGGGACATCGACAGAAGAACTGTGAAAAAAGTTGGCTTCTTTGTATGAAAGAAAGACTGCAGGGAACAAGGCTTTCTTGATGAGAAAGCTTGTGAACATGAAGTTCAGGGATACTGTTTCTGTCAATGAGCATCTTAATGAGTTTCAGGGTTTAGTGAATCAGTTGTCCACAATGAAGTTGAAACTTGAGGATGAGTTGCAGCATTTACTGTTGTTGAGTTCTTTATCGGATTCTTGGGAGACTTTGGTTAGGTGAGTTAGCAATTCAGCTACATAGGGTACACTGTCAATGAGTATAGTTATCAGTGCATTACTGAATGAAGAAACCAAAAAAAAGTCCATGGGTTCAAATGGTGTACAAGCACTTGTCACAGAGAACAGGGGGAGGAGCAATGATAAGTTTGCTAAGGGTCATGATCGAGGTAAGAGTCGTGGTAAGTCAAAGAACAGGTCAAAGTTTAGAGAAAGAATCAAGTATTATCATTGTGACATTGAGGGACACATGAAAAGAAACTGTCGGGTCTGGAAAAGAGAGCAGAAAGAAGGGACAAGCCAAAACAAGTACGACGAGAAAAACACCACTACTACTGTAAGTAATGAAGTATTGGTTTTTATGCCATTTGGTGAGGATGAATGTCTACATGTGTCTGAACTAACCTGGGTTGGTCGAGTGGTGTTCGACTCAACCTTCTTCTTGAAGGTCTTGGGTTCGAATCCCATTAGCCTCAAAATTCAGGTTGGCCTCGCCCGTTGACTTCGGTCAAAGGTTTAACCGATGCTGGTGGGGGGACGTCTTACCAGTGTCCGGAGGATTAGTTGAGGTGCGCGCGAGCTGGCCTGGACATCCTCGTTATCAAAAAAAAAAAATGTCTACATGTGTCTGATCACCAGGTTGAGTGGGTTATTGACACAGGAGGATCCTATCATGCTATTGCAAACAGAGAGTTCTTCACTAAGTACAAAGCAGGAGACTTTGGTACTATAAAGATGGGGAATTCCAGCGTTTGCAGCATTATTGGAATTTGTGATGTTTGTTTGATAACAAACATGGGTTACACATTGACTTTGCAGGATGTAAGACATGTTCTAGATCTACGACTGAATCTAATCTCTGGGATTGCTTTGGATAGAAAGGTTTTGAGAGCACTTTCAATAATGGAAAGTAGAAGCTCATCAAGGGATCCTTACTAATTGCAAGAGGAGAAGCGCGCTGCACTTTATACAAGATCAGAGTGAAGATCTGTGAAATTGGGTTGAATGCTGCAGATGATGATTCCTCACCTGATTTGTGGCATAGGAGATTAGGTCACATAAGTGACAAGGGCTTGCAGGTTCTGGCAAAGAAGTCTCTAATTCATTTTGCGAAGGATAAGACTCTCAATATATGTGATCATTGTATTTTTGACAAGCAGCATAGAGTCTCATTCCAGAAACATCTTGAGAAGAAGTCAGATATCTTAGAACTGGTATATTCTGATGTTTGTGGTCCGATTGATGTTTCATCACTGGGAAGCAACAAAAATTGGATTCAGCCACATTCAGACCAGTAAACTTCCAGCACTTTCATGTCATGGCATAAAGAGAAACAAGGAAGCTTCTCAAGTGTCTTCGCACAGATAATGGTGGAGAGTGCACATCTAGAGAGTTTGAGAGCTACTGTTCTAGACACGAAATCCGACATGAAAAGACAGTTCCTGAAACTCCTCAGTACAACGGGGTTGCAGAGAGGTACAACCGCACAATTGTTGAGAAAGTGAGGTATATGTTGAAGATGGCAAATTTGCCAAAATCTTTATGGGGAGAAGCAGCCAGCACAGTTTACTACTTGATCAATAGGTCCCCATCAGCTACTCTTGATTCTGACATTCCAGAAAGGGTGTGGAGAGGTAAGGATGTGTCCTACTCTCATCTGAAGGTGTTTGGTTGCAAAGCTTTTGCTCATATTTCCAAAGAGCAGCGATCAAAACTTGATGATAAAACAGTCCCTTGCATATTTCTGGGTTATGGCAATGAAGAGTTCGGGTACAGACTCTGGGATCCTGAAAAGAAGAAGATTTTCAGAAGTAGAGATGTGATATTCCGCGAGGCAGAGAATATTTCATAGTTTGAGAAAACTGAGCAGCCTAGCCGTGCAGAGGGTGATATGATTGATCCAACATCTTCTTCTACTTCTTCAACTGATGCTAGTGATGAAGAAGAGGTTCATGAAGAACATCTTGATCATGAGAATTAAGAGTTGTCAGAAGCAGGTTTACCAGAGGATGAATTTCCAGCACATGAAGCTGTTGAGCAGAGGGAGCAGCCCCTACAGACAACAGAGATTACAGAGCCTCATGTTATATGATCTGTGAGAGAGCGCAGACCCTCACAGCGATATCCCCCTTCTCAATATATTCTTCTTACTGATGAGGGAGAGGCAGAATGTTTTCAGAAAGCGGTTATCCACGGTGATATAGAGACAAGTGGATGCAGGCCATGCAGGAAGAGGTGAATTCTTTACATAAGAATCAAACTTATGAGTTGATAACGCTTCCTAAGGGTAGAAAAGTATTGAAGAACAAATGAGACTTCAAGATAAAGAGGGATGTCAATGACAAACTTGTGAAACACAAGGCCAGGCTGATAGTGAAAGGATTTGGACAAAAGAAGGGAATTGATGAGATATTTTCTCCAGTTGTGAAGATGACATCTATACGAACAATTTTGGGTTTGGTAGCTAGCATGAATCTTGAGATTGAGCAGTTAGATGTGAAAATTTTGCATAGTGACTTAAATGAGGAAATTTACATGATGCAATCAGAGGGTTTTGAAGTGAAAGAAAAAGAACACTTGGTGTGCAGGCTGAAGAAGAGTCTTTATGGACTGAAGCAGGCACCGTGTCAGTGGTACAAGAAGTTTGATTCACTTATTCTAAGTCTGAGATATAGAAAAACTAAGGCAGATTTTTGTGTATACTTTAGAAGGTTTTCTGATGGCAAGTTTATTGTTCTTCTCCTTTATGTTGATGATATGCTGATCATCGACTAGGATGTCACCATGGCTGAAAAGCTGAAGTAGTAGCTATTCAAGGTCTTTGATATAAAGGACTTGGGACCAGCTAGGCAAATTCTGGGAATGCAAATTATTCAGGACAGAAAGACAAAAAGCTGTGGTTATCTCAAGAAAAATACATTGAACGCGTTCTGGAAAGGTTCAATATGCAGAGTGCGAAATCTGTCAACGCGTCTCTTGCTAGTCACTTCAAGCTGAGTAAGAAGTCTTACCCATCTACCGTGTCGTAAAGAGAAGAGATGTCAGCTATTCCTTACGCGTCTGCAGTTGGCAGTCTTATGTATGCCATGTTGTATGCACGACAAGACATTGCACAAGCAGTCAGTGTTGTGAGCAGATTTCTTGATAATCTAGGGAGAGATCATTGGAAAGCTGTGAAGTGGATCTTCAAATATTTGAAAGGCAGCTCCATGTTGTGCTTATATTTTGGAGGTTCAGATCCAATCTTGGAAGGGTATATAGATTCAGACATTGCAGGAGACCTTGACTGTAGAAAATCTACCTCTGGATACTTGTTTACTTTTGCAGAAAGAACTATTTCATGGCAGTCCAAACTGCAAAAATGTGTTGTATTGTCTACAAGTAAGGTAGAGTACATTGTCGTTACTGAAGCTGGAAAAGAAATGTTGTGATTGAAAAGATTTCTCCAAGAGTTGGGTTTGAAACAGAACAAGTATGCAATCTACTGTGATAGTCAGAGTGTCATAGATTTGAGCAAGAACTTGACATATCATTCTCGCACGAAGCATATTGATGTGAGATACCATTGGCAGCGGGAAGTGATTGAAGATGAGCTGTTGACGCTGATAAAGATTCACACTGACAAGAATGCCTCTCATATGATGACCAAGATTGTTACCAGAGAGAAATTTGAATTGTGTAAGAAACTTGCACACATGGACCCCCACTAAAAGGAGTCGACTTTCGGTTTTTCCTTCCTTCATGGGTATTGAGGGGGAGATTTTTTGGGTCCATGGCCCATCTTTGGACTAAGCCCAAGCCCAAAAAATAAAGAAACATGTTTAACCTAGTATTCCCTTGCATCTACTCTTTATGCTGGAACCTGGAAAGCCAGCAGCCACAAGAGACCAAAAAACACTACGAGCAACAAAAATTGGATTCAGCCACATTCAGATCAGTAAGCTTCCAGCACCTGTTTGGAGGATCAAATCTTGTCCGATGATGCTGATTTTGGGATATGTTGTAGAGCTTGAAGTCGTCTACTAGCTATCCAAATTTCAGGACGATCCGATACCGAAAAGATCTGTTTCCGGTCAGATTACGACCATCTGTCCGGAAGGTTTTGTGTTGCTTCTCCCTCTTCTATTTCCACCTAGTGTTGGTGAGATAGTGTTGTTTTGTAAGATTTGTTGCCCTCTACGTGTGGTAGAAGAGAAGATTGATGTGTATCCATTAATTTGTGATTAGTGGAGAAGTTTCAGTGGATTCCGATAAAGGTCCCGTGATTTTTTTCCTTATTGGGTTTTTCACGTTAAAAACTCTCGTGTTCTTCGGTTTTATTATTCGATTCATATTTTATCCGTCTGATTACTTCAATTAGCATCCGAATATATTTATCCCAACACATAGAAGTTGGTGTCTCTTATGATGACGAAACTCTGCACCGTTGTCTGCTGGTATTCCCCCTGTATTTTAAGACAACACTGCAGAAGAAGATAGTTACATTTGTGATGACTATTTTTTTTTTTCCCTGTTTGCTGCCATGCATGGAAAATCTGATAGGTCTATTCTGTTTCTTATAATTTTCACCAGCATATTACCCCAAAAAGTGTTGGAATCAAACAAATATGTTCAAGTATAGATTGAAGCAAGCAATATAATGAACACAACAAGCTCAAAGAAATACACACGGGATCTTTTAACGTAGAAAACCCGTAAGGATAAAAAATTACAAGATCTTTATCGGAATCCAACTAAGCTTTCACTAATCAACAAGATTATTTGTATACATACATTCTCCTCTAACCAATTAGAGGACAAACAACATCAAGGAAGCAACTACCCTTGGAACAAGTCAATCTCTCCAAAACTAATGGTAAATCAAGAGATATCACCACAAAACATCTCACGAAGGTGTCATTGTAATCTGGTCGAAATCAGATCTTTTCGAACTTAGATCGACCTGAAATTTGAGGAGCTAATAAACGACACCAAGCTCTCAACATATCCAAAAATCACCTTAATCGGATAAGATTTTATCCTCCTCCTCCCCC